>JAJIBD010002249.1:0-267463 GCA_021461705.1 Cryptotis parvus
CATGCCCTGATGGATCTATCACATCTTCCAGAAAGGCAATGGAGAAGATTATCCAGGACTTCTACTCAAATCTCTTTGATAGCCACATCCACCTGCCCACATACCAAATTCCACAGGATGGATATGTCATTCCCAACGTTCTCCCTTCTGAAATCCGACATGCCATCTCATCGGTAAAGAAGGGAACAGCACCAGGCCCAGACAAAGTCAGACCCGAACATCTGAAGAATCTGCTGTCGGTACTCATCAATACACTAGCTCGGCTCTTCACACGCTACCTGTCCGAATGCAAGGTGCCTCCCAATGGAAAACCAGCAGGACAGTTCTACTGTTCAAGAAGGGAGACATTCACGACATCGGCAACTATCACCCCATCTGCCTGTTGTCTGTCATCTACAAGCTGTTTACGAGTCATCCTGAACAGGATTAGCAGAACACTAGATGAAGGACAACCATACGAGCAAGCAGGTTTCCCGAAAGGATTCAGCACAATCGACCATATCCACACAGTAACCAAGCTCATTGAGGTTTGTAGGGAGTACAAGATGCCGCTCTGTCTCACGTTCATTGATTTACAGAAAGCCTTTGATTCTGTGGAGACTGAAGCAGTCATCGAAGCCCTAGTCAAACAGGGTGTTCAAACCCAATACATCAAGATCCTTTGTGAGCTGTATTACGGATTCACCACCAGGATCTCACCATTCTACAAAGAAGTGATCATTGATGTCAAAAGAGGGGTTCGACAGGGGTGATACCATCTCACCAAAACTCTTCAGTGCCACCCTCGAGAACATCATGAGACAATTAGAATGGGAAGGAATGGGAGTGAAGATAGATGGTCGGCAACTACACCACCTCCGCTTCGCTGATGACATCGTTCTAATAACACCCAAACATTAGCCAAGCGACACAAATGCTGGATGACTTTGACCGAGAATGTGGAAAGGTAGGTCTACAGCTGAATCTGAAGAAAACTATGTTCATGAGAAATGAACTAGTTCCAGAGGCCCCATTCACTCTCAATGGAACAAACATCTCTGAATGCAGCAGTTATGTGTACCTAGGTCGAGAAGTCAACATGATGAACGACCTAAAACCTGAGCTGCGCAGGAGGAAGAGAGCAGCATGGAATGCCTTCAAAGGCATCGAAGAAATAGCTAAAGGACAAAGAACCTCCGGCTCCGGGCACATCTCTTTGACTCCACCGTTCTCCCCTGCATTAACATACGCCTCAGAGACCTGGGCCCTACGAAAGCAGGATGAGAATGCTATTCGGGTCTCCCAGAGAGGCATCGAAAGAGCTATGCTTGGAATATCACGTCTCACTCAAGTGAGAGAAGGAATCCGGAGTTCTGACCTCCGTCGCTATTCCAGAATCAGGGACGCTGTCTCGTTTGCCAAGGCATCGAAAATCAGATGGGCTGGACATGTAATGCGATTTGGAGACAACCGCTGGACTAGAGCTGTTACGGACTGGATCCCACGGGATGTCAAAAGATCACGTGGCCGCCCACCTACAAGATGGTCAGACTTCCTTGTTAAGACCCTGAAGGAACGGTTTGAGGCTCTTCATATTCCTGAATCAACCAGATGCCAATTGGGCTACATTGGTACGTGACAGGGTCCAATGGAAATGTTACTGGTGTCCGCTCGAGCAAATCGATGAATAACTGGGATTCAAGTGATCAAGTGATCAAGTGATGCTTAGTAGATTCTTCTTTATACAGTACCACCTGGAAACTTAAAAATGTAGAATTTCTACCTCTTCCAAGATCTGCTGAGTCCGAATCTGCATTATTTGGAATGCCCTCATTCCCTGTACATTAAGTTTGGGAAGCACTGAGCTTTAGATTTGTGTCTTGACCCTCTGTACCAGGCTCTTTCCGACCAGCCTTCTAGGTTTCCTTGGGATTCACCAACATAAAAATAATCTCAGTATGTTAGTCAAAAGGACCTTTTCCCCTGCAAAGTCTTTATTTGGTTTGTTCTTCTAAAATTCATATGTTGAAGCCACAGAACACTCTATAATAGTATTTAGAGAGTGAGGATAATTAAATGTAGATAAACCCCTGAGACTGGTATTATCCCAATGATATTAGTGTCCTTATACAAAGACATACAAGGCCAGAGAGGTAACACAGCAGGTAAGAGAGGTAACACATGCTTTGCATGTAACTGAGCCGGGTTCAATCCTCAACACTAGACGGTCTCTTAAGCACTGACAGGTCTTATCAGAAACTCAAAATTAAAAGTCAGTCTTTTGGGGGTTAGAAACATAGTAGAGTGCGTAAGGCACATACCATGGATGCACCCAGATTCTATCCCTAGTACCCCAATTGGTCCCCTCAGTATCCCAGGAATGATACCTGAGTATAGAGCCAGGAGTAAATCTTGAGCACAGCTGATTGTGGCCCAAAACAAAATAAAAAGTTGTATCATAACACAAGTTTTCTCTGTCTCTGTCTCTCTCTCCTCCCTCTCTCCTTCCCCCTCTCCTTCCCTCTTTTTCCCATCCCTTCTCTCTCCCTGTGAATCAGAAAGACAATCAAAACTGCCATCTGCAAGCCCTCAAGAAAGTCCTTATAAGAAACTATGCATGCTGGAATTCTGGTCCAAACTTTCAGCCTCTAACACTGTAAGAAGATACATTTCTGACCTTTGAGCAACCCACCTATTTTTGAGGCCTCCTTCTGACAACCTCAGCAGACAACAGGAAAGGTGCCCACTTCCCTTCTGCCCACATAGAGCTTCCCAGGACTCATTACCAAGTTAATTTCTGCTCTTCCTTCATAGTCCACCTTGAAGGGTAGAAATATAAGGACAACTAATTATCCTGGATATATAAAGAACCCTTATAATGTTATGGCACAACAGAAAACTCAAACAATTCAGTTGTTGGTCAGTCAGTCAGTCAGTCAGTCAGTCAGTCAGTCAGTCAGTTCGTTCGTTCATTTGTTTGTTCGTTAGTTCCTTAGTTCCTTAGATCCTTAGTTAGTTCGTCCAGTTAATTCATCAGTTAATTTGTCAGTTAGTTCGTTGAGTACGCTTCGTTCGTTCGTTAGTTCAGTTAGTTCCTTCATTCGTTTCGTTGCTTGCTTGCTTGCTTGGTTAGTTTTGGTTGTAGTTGGTTAGTTGGTTTATTAGCTGGTGAGTTGGTTGGTTAGTTTGTTGGTTGCTTCCTTACTTGGCTAGTTAGTTTTTGGTTAGTTGGTTAGTTTTTTGTTAGTTGGTTTGTTAGTTAGTTAGTTGGTTGGTTGGTTGGTTGGTTGGCTGGTTGGCTGGCTGGCTGATTGGTTGGTTGGTTGGTTGGTTGGTTTGGTTGGTTGGTTGGTTGGTTGGTTGGTTGGTTGGTTGGTTGGTTGGTTGGTTGGTTGGATTAGCTGGCTGGCTGGCTCAGCTGTGCTGGCTGGCTTGTTGATTGGTTGGTTGTTTGGTTGGTTGTTTGGTTGGTTGGTTGGTTGGTTGGTTGGTTGGTTGGTTGGTTGGTTGGTTGGTTGGTTGGATTGGTTGGTTGGTTAGTTGGTTAGTTGTTTGGTTGGTTGGATGGTTGGTTGGTTGGTTGGTTCGTTGGTTGGTTGGTTGGTTGATGGGGTTGGTTGGTCGATATGTTGGTTGGGTGGTTGGTTGGTTAGTTGGTTAGTTGTTTGGTAGGTTGGTTGGTTGGTTAGTCAGTCAGTTGGTCAGTTAGTCAGTCAGTCAGTTGGTTAGTTGGTTAGTTAGTCAGTTAGTTGGTCAGTTGATCAGTTGGTCAGTTGGTCAGTTGGTTGAGTTAGTTGGTCAGTCAGTTGGTCGGTCGGTCAGTCGGTCAGTTGGTCAGTTAGTTAGTCAGTCAGTTAGTTACTTAGTCAGTCCAGTTAGTTACTTAATCAGTCAGTCAGTTAGCTAGTTGGTTGGTTGGTTGGTTGGTTGGTTAGCAGTTTGTTAGTTGGTTCGTTGGTTCATTGGTTTGGTGGGTGGGTGAGTGAGTGAGTGTGAGTGAGTGAATGAGTGTGAGTGAGTGAATGAGTGTGGAGAGAGTGAGTGTGAGTGTGTGAGTGTGAGTGAGTGTGAGTGAGTGAGTGGTGAGTGAGTGAGGTGTGAGTGTGTGAGTGTGAGTGAGTGTGAGTGGAGTGAGTGTGGAGTGAGTGAGGAGTGAGTGAGTGTGGTGGGAGTGAGTGAGTGAGTGAGTGTGGAGTGAGAGTGGAGTGAGTTAGTGAGTGAGTGAGTGGTGGGTAGTTGGTTGGTTGGTTGGTTGGTTGGTCAGTTGGGTCATATCCAGCAATACTCAGTGGTTACTCCTGTGTTCATTCCTGTGTTTACTTTTGGCGGTGTTCAGGAATTACTCCTGGTGGTGCTCGGGGACCATATGGGATGCCAGGGATCAAACACGGGTCAACCACATGCAAGGCAAATGTCCTATCCGCTGGACTATCATTCTGGCCCATAATTCAGTTTTTATATGGACAAAGAACATGAATGGACATTTATCCAAAGAAGAGATACAACTGGCCAACAAATATATTAAAAGTCACCCAGTGTCATCAGTTATCAACAGAATGCAAATCAACTGCAACTAGACTATACTTCATGAATACTAGGATGACCAGAAAGGTCAGGGGCTGCCACAGGTTTGGGATTGGGAGTGGGGTTAGGAGAAGCATATGGGGTGCTGGGAATCAAACCCAGGTTGACTGCATGCAAGGCAAGTGACTTACCAGCCATACTATCTCTCTAACTCCTGAAAATCCTCATTTTAAACAGCTATTTCTATTTGATGCTTCTAGTAATAAGGTATTCTTAAAGCTTTTCTAGATTCAGGCCAGAGTAGTAATACAAAAGGGAGGACTTAGACATCTGAATTAAGGGTCATGAAACCTAGAAGATGTGGACGAGCTGTTCAAACCAC
The DNA here is from genome assembly GCA_021461705.1 of Cryptotis parvus. Lineage (NCBI taxonomy): Eukaryota > Metazoa > Chordata > Mammalia > Eulipotyphla > Soricidae > Cryptotis > Cryptotis parvus. Next base: position 4,886 of record JAJIBD010002249.1, read on the forward strand.
AGAGCAAAGTGCACAGTTTAGGTTCTGCACACCAGTCAAAAGCATATGGTCTTTGTATTCCTGGTTCCAACCCTTGTCAAGCTTTTGTATCTCCCACCTAAGTGACAGCCTTGAAACAATTTCCTATAAATCATCCCACCAATATGGCACAAGAAGCAGGTCCAAAACAACAGCCTGCATGCATAGAAATAATTCAAGAAATCATCAAATGTGCGGCACTAAGAGAACGCTAGAGACCCTGGGAACCTCTACATCCTGCCTAATTACTCCACTGTTGAGATATGGGGAAAGAAGCACCCCAGGCTATATCTGAGGACAAAAAAGCCGCCCTTTCCAAACACTAATCACTACAGTTCCAGTGCCAGCTTTGTGAAAGGACCAAACAGGAAGTCCCATGTAATCCACAGCACGCTGGACTGAAGAGATAGGACAGGAGTTAAAAGCATTTGCCTTGCACGTGGCCAGCCCAGGCTTGATCCCCAGCACCACATATAGTCCCACAGTGTTGCTAGGAGATAGTTCTAAACGCGGAGCCAGAAATAGCTCTTTAACATCACTGAGTATGAGAGAGAAAGAAGAATCTCACATCAGGGAGCTTAAGCACACATCTGTGTGTGGTCTAAAAGATACCCAATTCAGGGACTACCTATGTTGCTATTCCTTTGTCAGAAGAAGGAAATTTGGAATTTAGGCAAAAGTGAAGACTCCCAGGATTATTTATCCTGGGGAAAATTGGGGAGCTATATTTCGATTAGAATGTGGCTGTCTAGACCTCCAAGGAGGTCTTGGAAAACCTAAAGGCTATCAGTCAACTTTAAAGTGAATCTTGAGGGGCCGGAGAGATAGCCCAGCGGGTGGGGTGTTTGCCTTGCACACGGCCGGCCTATGCCGGCCTAGGTTCGATCCCTGGCATCCCATATGGTCCCCTGAGCATCGCCAGGAGTAATTCCTGAGTGCAGAGCCAGGAGTAACCCCTGAGCATCGCCGGGTGTGACCCAAAAAAGCAAAAAAAAAAAAAAGTGAATCTTGAGGACTGATGGGGATAGTTCAAAGAAATCCGTTGACATGCTTACATGCAGAAGCCCAAGTTTGATTCCCAGCACTTTATGGTGATGTCTCCAGACATGCACAGCAACTCATCCAAGATTGCTCAAAGAATGTGTAGCAGAGCTGAAATTGCACAAAGATTTCTTGTCTCCCATATTAGTGCTTGTTTTCCCTCTGATTATGCCTGGCATCAATCCCTCCTGAATAAGGCAGTGCCCCAAATCATCTGAAAAATATCAAAGCTGTAACATTATCCACAATGCCCTGCTTTCTGAAAACTCTGTTCTTGCCAATCCTGTATCACTGTATCACTGTCTTCCCATTCATCATCAATTTGCTCGAGTAGGCACCAGTAACATCTCCATATGTCCTGTCTCATGCTAGTAGAGCCCAAGGGCACCTGCTTCCTCCAGGAACATAAAGAGCCTCAAACCATTCCATCAGGTCATGGGAATGAGGTCTATAATTATTACTGGTATTTGGCATATCAAATACGACACGGGTAGCTTGCCAGGCTCTGCCATGTGGGTGGCATACTCTTGTAGTTACCTCTAAATTCAGCATTTATTGACAAGCTGGGCTGTGATACAGTGGTCTGCTGGAGTGGAGTTCTGACAAGGGGGAAGTCCGGATGTGGAAAACGGTGCCCCTCATAGAGTGGGGGGTTGTCTGGCTTGTTGTGAGGCTCTGCTGGGGTGGGGGCCAGGGCTAGAACCCGCCATCCCTCCCGGGCACCTCGTGACAAGCTGGGCACAGGGAGAGCCAGTAGCAGCTCTGCCCCATGTCTGTGAGTCTCTTGCCAATCCTAGGAGTAAGATATCTTACTTCCTTACTTACTTACTTACTTACTTACTTGCCTTTACTTACTTACTTACTTACTTACTTATTTTAAAAAGGGTGGCAGGCAAGGGACTGCCACCCTTTTGACCTCATGATTCTGGAAGACAGCCCAGGTCTCGCGGCTGCTTGCAGCCACGCTGGGTTCATCAATAAATGCTGGAAATCAGAGGTGACTACAAGAGTATGCCACCCGCATGGCAGATCATGGCAAGCTACCTGTGTCGTTTTGATATGCCAAATACCAGTAACAATTATAGACCTCATTCCCATAACCTGATGCAATGGTTTGAGGTTCTTTATGTTCCTGGAGCAAGCAGATGTCCTTGGGCTCTACTAGCATGAGACAGAACATATGAAGATGTTACTGGTGCCCACTCAAGCAAATCGATGATGAACAGGGAAGACAGTGATACAGTGAAGTATACAAAATTTCAATTTTCAGGGGATAAAGGAGTCTCCATGAAGGATAATATTTTACCAATATTTTACCAGTGGCATTGATTTGAGACTCACAGACATGGGGCAGAGCTGCTACTTGCTCTCCCTGTGCCCAGCCGCTACGAGGCGCTCAGGAGGGATAGCGGGTTCTAGCCCTGGCCCGCCACCCCAGCAGAGCCTTGCAACAAGTCAGACAACCCCCACTCCATGAGGGCCTCTATTTTCCACATCCAGATTTCTCTCTCGTCAGAACTCCACCCAGCAGACCAGCCTATCACAGCCCAGCTCGCATGGCTGCTTGCGCCCCCACGGTTCATCAATAAATGCTGGACTTAGAGATGACTACAAGAGTATGCTACCTGCACAGCAGAGCTTGGCAAGCTACCCGTGTTGTATTTAATATGCCAAATACCAGTAACAATTATAGACCTCATTCCGGAATGGATTGAGGCTCTTTATGTTCCTGGAGCAAGCAGGTGCCCTTGGGCTCTACTAGCATGAGACAGGACATATGGAGATGTTACTGGGGCCCGCTCGAGCAAATTGATGATGAACGGGAAGACAGTGACAGTGACAGTGATTCTGGAAGAACTCCCTGGATGTGAATATCATGGGTCTTCATATTCAGATGCTGAGAAGACCACAAGATTAAGACCCTACAAATTCTCCCTGTTTCATTGGAAGAGATGTTGTGCCTGAAGATGGTTGCTACTGCCTCATTGAACACAACAGAACTTGACTGAAGGTGGTAAGTAGCAAAGCAAATGATTGTCTTTGTCTATGAAGATAGAAAATGTTCTCAGAGGTGACATCTTAGTAGAAGTTTTCAAGATAAATATAATTTATACAAAAAGACAAGAAAGTACGTTTAGTACATGCCACTATTTTTTAAACATTTTATTATACCACCATGAGATATAAAATTACAAAGATGTTCATATTTGGGTTTTGGTCATACAGTTTTCCAGCACCCATCCCTCCACCAGTGCCCATTTCCCATAACCAATGTCCCCAATTCTCTCCCTCCTACCCTAGTCTGCCTCTATGGTAGGTTCTTTATCTCTTTTCTCTCTTCCTCTTTCCTCTCTTTCTCTCTTCCTTCTCTTACACATTGTGGATTGCAATATACACATTTAGGGGTTATCATGTGTATCTTTTTGCTTATATTCAATGCTCAGTTCTCAACTAGTATTATCATTTTCAACAATTATTAGCACACTGTTCCCTTCTCTGTCTTACCTAACCTCTGACTCCCACATGTTTGTGGTAGATTCCACCTTTGAGAGGACCTCCTGATCCCTGTTTTGCCTGAACTTGGATAGTCATAATATGTATATTATGATATCATACTATATATAGTATGATACCAATGATATAAATATGTATATCTATGTCATTCATGGCATTATTTTTAACACTAGACCTCACTCCCAACTTTTGCAATCAGGTTTACTGGAAAACAGTACTTGCTATTCCCATGGCAAAATCCTCTTCAGAGACAACAGAGCTATCTTGGGGAGGGAGCAGACAAGGGGTCCAAAGCTTTCAATCCCTGGCACCATATGGCCCCCAAGCACTGTTGGGTATAACCCTACCTCCCATCCCCTGTTGCAGGACTCCTCTAAGGGCTGCTGCATCTGCTCTGAATTGCCCCCTGCAAATCACTTCGTAGATAAGGGGTAGTGTAAATGTGGCAGTTTATCTGACCATGTATGCTGTACTAGCTGGTATAAATATTCTCCCATGCTACCACAATCATCGTGGGACTAGCTAGATCTTACCAGCATATTTGCCTGGCCACGTAGGATCCCTAAGTAATTAGACCAGAGAGAAATGCTGTTTGCTTCCAAGCAAGCAAGCATGGCTCCCTGATATACTCAAAGGCAACTAAAATACAAAACTACAATGAAGTAGAAGAGACTTGTGAAGGCTTGGAGAAATATTTAACTGGCATTAGTATTAGTCTTTGGTACAGAGACATGCCATCTCAGAAACCTTCTTCTCTACCCTATAAAAGGCATTTCCAGGCAGATCTTGGCTCAAAACATTAGCATACAAAAGGGCCTAGGTGAGGTGCAGGGAGGGATTACCTAAGGGCATTTGACCCTCCCTGCTTTCCCACAACAGTGGGAGGAAGGTCTGAGTTGCAGGGGTATAAAACTAGTCTGCTTTGGGGCGGGGTGATAGCCCAGTGGGTAGGGCATTTGCCTTGCATACGGCCGGCATATGCCGACCCGGGTTCGATTCCTGGCATCCCATATGGTCCCCGAGCACCGCCAGGAGTAATTCCTGAGTGCAGAGCCAGGAGTAACCCCTGAGCGTCGCGGGGTGTGACCCAAAAAAAGCAAAAAAAAAAAAAAAACAAAACAAAAAAAACTAGCCTGCTTCCTCTCTCTCTCGCTTCTTTTTTTGGGCTCTCTCTTTGTGAGCCGCTCACTCTTCTTGGGAGTCTTGTCATCTTCTCCTTTTTACAGGGCCTTTACACGTGGTGGCCGCCATCTTGGCCTACACGTGGCTGGGGTTCTAGCCTCGAATTCTAAGCACCAGGCTTTTCCTTTTGCTGATTTGTATGCCTGAACCTGTGATAAGTAAAGCCTTTTAAAACTGCATCTGATTCCTGAGTTTTCATCCATTCCTCGCCGGCGGAGGTAGAAGGGAACTCGCTTCCTGGCACTGTTGGGGACCCTGGCGGAGCTCCCCGACAATCCCCCAATAAGATTCTACCCAGGAACACCATCTGTCACGAATAAGTCCCTGGTCCTCTTCTCCTTATCTGCAGTATTAAAGAAAGTTGCTAATTAAAATCATGAGAGAGATGAAAGTCTCTGGTTTGTTAACCCTTGAAGATGCTCTTACATACCCATTACAAATACTGCACGACTTTCTGTTCTCCTAGCTGCAGCATTTATCTCTAATTATCTTGGACTTTGAAGTTCAATCCAAGGTTCTGCACTAAAGCTTCATTCCCTGCATGCTTGTTCAGCTATTGAGATCACCATAATGCACTTGTATTCTAAAATGCTTCAGATAGTGGAAATTTTACCTCTAATCTCTATCTCTGTCTCTCTTTCTTCCTCTCCTTTTCCCTGCCAGTTCCTGTTACGTGAACCCATCCCTTTAGCCTTTTCTTCATCCTCTCCCTTTTCCCTGCCAGTTCCTGTCTCATGAACTCATCCCCTTAGCCTTTCTTTTCATTTAACTCTTCTTATGCATCCTTTTCGGCACTGCATATGCCCATATTTTGAACTAGGCATCTACAAAGAGACCCAAAATTAGACTTTTGATACTATCTCCAAATTTGATTACATTATAGACTCTGAAGTATTCTGAAAGAATTGGAAAAAGATGTTCATTGTTCCATTAAAACATGTACAGTGCTTCTGCCACCCCCTCTGTTGCATAGGCGTAACTACTATTTTTGATAACTCTTATAATAAGGCTATGGAAGGCACAATTGCAAGGTGCTGCATATTTGTGGGTTAAGAGCACACAGTTTCAAATATAAATATATAGCACTTTGCATAGACAGCACAAGGTGGTATTGAGTGATAGCAGTCTATTTATTTTGGCAGGAATAGGAATTTTGCCACACCTGGCAGTGTTGGTGGAATGGAGGGTGGGATGGGGGTTACTCGTGACTCTTTACTTAGGGGTAACTCTCAGAAGGGACTGGGTACCAGGAATCAAATCTGAGTGCACCATATGCAATGCAAATGCCTTAACCTCTCCACCATCTCTCAGGCCCTACAGTTTCACTTTGATTTTGGTGTTGGGGCCACCACTGTGCTCAGGGCTTATTTCTGGATCTGTGCTCAGAAATAACTCCTAGTGCCAGATATCAAACCAGGGTTGGTCACATGCAGGACAAATGTCTTAGCCCTGTACTATCTCTTTGGTCCTGCAGTCTCATTTTATTTTATTTTATTTTACTATGTATTTGTTTATTGGTTGTAGGGTCATAAACAACACAGTAAACATTAACTGTTCAACTCACATTGGATTCTTGATATTTGGACAACTAAGAAAGCATTTTTTCCCAGATGACACAGTTTTATAAATGTGACACAATTTTATAAATACCTGACACAAGTTTATTTGAAACGTCACCCTTTCTCTTTCCTCATTTCCTAAAAAAATTTTATAAGGACCCTCTGGGGTTAGAAAACATTCAGACAAACTAGACTAAGAGTTGAAGCTTGGAAAATGTGACAACCTCCCTGGGAGAAGCTTCTCCATTGCCTACTATTGCCTCTGCTCGTGCCACGGCAGAACTTTCATACTGATAAGGCCTCCACCCCGGCAGATAAACCTGGCTAATGGACACCGCCCACTAGAGTCATTCTCAACCTCTAGCCTCCCTGCTCTTCACTACCATACTAAAATCTAACCCCCACTGGCATTTCTCCCTTTTTCTGTGCATGCAATGCATGTTCATTATAAATTTCCTCAATTGTGTATAATCACTATCTCCCTCATTAATATGTATATATTTCCTGAAAAGCTGCTAGAATATGTATAAGCTACTATGAAACTCTCTTTGCTAGGCATGAAACCAGATGCTCTTACTCCTCTTTGAAGCTTTTCTTCAACCTGTGCTGGTAAACATTCTTCCCAACTTAAGTTGTTCCACTACCAATAAAGTCCCTCTTTCCTGTTCTGTTGCTCCTGTGCTAATGGAAGTCTAAGTGATTGTATGTAGGGTCATATACAGAAACCCAATTTGACAAGATCTGGAAACTGGAAGTGAGTATTCACTCATGTGAGATAATCAAACCACAAGGTCCAACGTGTATTACATCTCTGATTTTATTTCCCTTCCTCAAAAGAACGGAAGAGACATCTTCACCCACAGTCCTTCCAAAGGTCTGTTGGCCCTGGATCTGAATAAACATATGTCAGACCCACCGTGAAATTACACCAACCAAGTTCCCTTTTGCTGGATGTCTAACTTAAACCCATTTTGTTAGTAGAGTAGCTAATTTAGTTATCTATCTATCTATCTATCTATCTATCTATCTATCTATCATCTATCTATTTATTTATTTATTTTTGATATTTTTATGAAGCCAACAATCTGTAATACCATTAAACTTGTAATAATAAGGAACTCACAAAGGCCAAAAGGCAGTGTTTTGAAACTACCTTTGCAATAAAATTTTATTTCATAACTTCCTATCTCTCCTTCTGTCTTTCCATTCCTTACATGATACCATCCTGAGGAACATCTTCATCATCAGTTGACAAATTTCTAGAACAGAGGATAGGTGTTTTGCTGTTATGGTAATGATGGTTTTCTCCATCTGTTCAATCAGATATATCTCCATTAGGTGAATTTCAACTATGTAATTCAGTTAGACTTGGTTTCCCTGAATTTCTACTTTAAACTATTGGTGACATATAATTCCAAGATTTTTGAGCAGATTGTCCTGCATCAGTGACTTTAATAAAGACAAATGTGTTTTTTTAAAAAATGCAACAACAACAAAAAGGCCCCTTGAGCGTGTTGCCCCGCCCCTCTGCCTCGGGATCTCGGCGGGCGGGAGTTCGGGTCGCTTTCCAAGATGGTGCACATGCTGAAGGCGTCGCTGAGCGCGGCAGGGCTCTTGTGCAGGCGGCTGCCCCTGGTCCCGGCGCGAGGGCGTTCTCCACGTCTCGTCCTCCCATCCACGTCGCTCCCTCCCACCAAGTGCCGTCCTCCGCGTGGAAGCTGGGCCGGCTCAACCACGTTGCCATCGCCGTGCCTGACTTGGAGAAGGCCAAGGCATTTTACCAGAATGTTCTGGGCGCCGAGGTGAGCGAGGCCGTCCCCCTGCCCGACCGAGCACGGCGTGTCTGTCGTCTTCGTCAACCTGGGCAACACCAAGATGGAGCTGCTGCACCAGCTGGGGATGGACAGCCCCATCGAGGGTTTCTGCGGAAGAACAGGGTGGGGGCATCCACCACGTCTGCATCGAGGTAAACAATATTAACATGCCGTGCTGAGCCTGAAAGAGAAGAAGATCCCGGATTCTGAGTGAAGAGCCAAAATTGGAGCCCACGGGAAGCCTGTGATCTTCCTTCACCCCTAAGACTGAGGGGGTGTCCTGGTGGAGCTGGAGCAGGCGTGATGCCTGTCCACTCGGCGTCTGTCACAGAGCGGGGACAGGACTTCGTTGGCCCTGGAGCAACACCGAGGGGTCCCCTAAAAGACTGCAAAAAGTAGAACGTCTCCAGTGATCCCCAATATAACTTCTAGCTTTTCTCCAAGAATATGAAGGCACTAGTTTCGTTCTGGGTTTTGGGTTCTACCCTGGTGCTTGGGGGTTGCTACCAGCAGTGCTCCAGGAGTCGAAGCAGGCCTCTTGTGTGTCAGATGCTACGGCCCGTTGAACTGCTTCTCCCTGGCACGAGGCAGGGCCTGGGGAGTTGGCACAAGGCTACCCACTGCGACTGAGGCTCTCAGACTCAGAAGATGGAGGGTGGAGGGGCGGCACTCGGGTGCTGGCTAGCAGTGGGAGGCCTGCCTTGTGGGCAGGCATGAGAGCAACTTGGGGGGGGTGCTCAAGAGTGGAAGCTGGGCAATCTCATAAGCACGGCACAGTGACCCCTGGACTCATGAGAGTGGGGTGTCGGAGAGAAAAGGGGAGAGGGCGCATGCTCATGGGCGAGGCACTAGTGCTTGGTGGAGCGTCTAGGTGGTCTCACGCCCAGACAGACAGAAGCCGTACCCCAAGATTTAGGCAGCATTGCATTCAGTACAACTTGGAATCCACATGTTTGTGCTGATCGTGCATTTTTCCACTTCGGGAAACAGTGATTTCTGAGCACTTTGAAAGCATAATCAGAACACATTTATGAAAATAAACTTTTTTTGTTCAAACAAATGACAAAAAAAAAAAAGACTCCAGGTTAGGAGACTTACGGTTTGTTCACCTCTAAAGAAGAAGGCGTTGGATAAATTTTAGACACAAGTGTTTGCTACATTAGATTATTTGAAGAATTTTCTTCCACTTCCTAAATATTCAACTTTTTGAGTTGATACTATACTGAATTCATTTTTATCGGGCCCAAATAGCATAGATGGAGCCTAAACAATCATCTGTTTCATTGCTTTTGTAGTCATCCTGTAGTGTGTATATCCTCTAAAAACAAAATTTTCTTGAATATAGGTCCTCCTATTTAACTCTAAATTACTTCTGTAATGAAGTACCCTAAATTTATTCTCATTATAGAAAAAAAATTAACATTATTGTCAGTTGCTAAAATAAAACTTTCTAAGACCCGTTAAACTGATTTGATAATCATGACTCAGATGTATTTTCTTTGAGGAAACAAAAAGAAACTTTAAAAAAAATATAAAGTCAGCAAAGGTCTTCCTGATGGTAAATAGTTGACTTAGGAGATCTGTATAGCCAATGAGAAAGGCTTCTCAGTAAGTGACTTAGACTGCAGGGGAAAAAGATAGAGGATAACATACCATAGCAAAGGTTCTGTTTTTAAAAAGTATTTGGAAAACCTACTTAGAAAAGTTTTCTGGGAAAAAAATGATGAACATAGACCTTTTTTAATTCTCAAATCATTTACATTTACCCTTTGGCTGCTGAAAAAAAATCTAATTTCTAATCCTAGAACTGAGTTCATGGCCATCTAAACTGTGTCTTTGTGAGATTAGAATTCACTTCTGTTTCAAATGAGGCATCAGAAAATTGTGCTTGGTGTTGTTTTGAGAAACTTATAAAATATTACAATTAAAGTTCCATTGGCATTAAAGGTGTTGGAAATGATTAAGAATGGAATTTAATGTTTTCCGTGAGAATATTAATCATATTTCTTATAACGCATGTGCCTTTAGATTCAACAAAGAAGGAGGCTTGATGAAATGGAAGGTGAGCAAAGAGCCCACAAGGACAAATTCACTAGTGATGTAAACTCTGAAGGCCGGAATGCAAGTCCAGTATCTGCTTTTTTCTTTCCCTTGTGTGTGTGTGTGCAGGGAGAAAGAGGGAAAGGGCTTGGACCACACCCAGCAATTCACAAAATCTATTCCGTACATTTTTCTCAGCTATCATTCCTAGGGTTGGTTGGGGAACCATATATGGTACTAGGACATGGTTGGATGAATGCAAGGCAAGCACCTTTCTCTGGTCCCAGGTTCTGAATCTTACTAGAAGTTTTCTCACAGTCCTTCTGGATAAGACTTTTTAAAGATAAGGCAAAAATCCCAACTGAGGCCGGAGCAACAGTACAGTGGGTAAGGCTTTTGCCTTGCACACAGCCAACCTGAGTTTGATCCAGGCATCCCATATGGTCCCCTGAGCATCGTCAGGAATAATTCCTGAGCAGAGTCAGGAGTGACCCCTGAGCATTACTGGGTGTGACTCAAAAAAGAAAAAAAATTCCCACTGATTGTGCATGTTCAAGATTATTAACTATCATTATTTTTGTTACAATAAATTTGGAAGTAGAAGCAATCTTTTAGTGGGATGATCAGAAGGAAAAAGAATTCTGAACAACGATACCTTTAAATACAATATATATGTCTGTGTCTACAAAGTTAATTTAATAAAAAAAAATTTCAAAGCGTTTTGAAAATAAAATTAGAAAAATCTTTTCGAGAGTTTTAAAAATTGATTTGATGTTCAATAAATGAGAATTGGGATCCTGGACTGAACTGTAAAACAACTGTATTGTTTTAGAGTTTTGACATTAACGCTGTAATTGATGGAATTAGGAGCAATTAAACCATTCATTAGAAATCTGCTTTGATGCAAAGTGGAAATAATCAACTTCAACCTTAGCTTCTGACATATTTACACTTGGAATTAAAACTTTCCATTAAATGAAATTGAAAAAGCTATTTAGCATAAGAAAGAGTTAACACTAGTTTAAGAATGTCCTATTTCTTAAGAGGATCCCTGGAAAAGACTCTACAATCTGATTTTAAAATCAACTGCAAAAATATTGTGACAGCTCTTTCAACAGTCTTCCCAGGAAACGTAGCTGATGTGAAAGAAGTAGTGGTTGTCAAAATAATAAGCAAACTACATTTTATAACCATCAAGAGGAAAAGAAGCAGCATTTTCTATTTTAAACAGCGGTGAGTTTTGCATAATCTAGTTGTGTGATGACTAAGAAAGTCTCGTAAGAACAGATTTACAACATCGATTTCTTGGAGATCTTTCTAAAAGACCCAAACAAACTCTGAACTTATATTTAGCTTGCAGAAATTGCGTTGGCCTATTGAGTAAGCAATCAAAGATTGCTGCTCATTTAAAAACTGTATATTCATAGGAATAAAATATTTTTTATTAACATCTGTAAGCTCTGGTTTCTGGTAAAGACTGTAATAATAATAAGTATGAGTTCACAGCTGTTTTCCATCTGTTACTCAGAGACTTTTATACAAGTACTTTCTTCCCAGTAGCGTTAAGCACTACAGCCATATCCCCTTTCCTAAAATGAGAAAGAAAAGCAAGGCAAGGCCTCTGCTCTGCTTCTGAATAGCTATGTACTCAGCACTCAGCTCTTTACCCTAGAGGTAAGGGCCTTCCAACCAACTACTTTTCTCCTCAGATAACCTGAGCTTTGTTGTTTGAGAAGGGGCTCTTAGACTGGTGGGATGTGATTCAAGTAGCAGAGCAGAAATGTTGTATGTGCTAGGCCGGAGGTTTGATCCTGGGCACTAAGTCGCCCTCTCCTGGAGGGCGCAACTTATAGTGACCTTGAAAGCCCCCAAGTTCCACAATTAACAACTAATTCAACTAGTTATGGCATTTGCCTTGCACAAAGATGACCCAAGTCTGATCCCTGGAACTACTTATGGCTCCCTGAGCCCCTGCAGTAGTGACCACGAGTAATCAAGACAGAGCTATGAGTAATCTCTGAGCACCACCCAGTGTGGGCCAAAAACAACCAAAAAAGGAAATTACTGTATAACTAAAGGTATTTTGTACATATGAATTCATAAAACTTCTTAAATTCTGTAATCAAACTTTATTACTCCAGTTTAAGAGAATCTCTGCAGTTCTTAATTTTATTTCCAATAAGAGTGCAGTTCAATCATGGTAGAAAATTATAGGCTCTAATAGACTGAACCCTGGAGCTTATTTCTAGCTTTTCCGACGGTGACAGCTCACCTGAGCTTTACTTTTCTTTTCTCTCCAACAAGTGGATCAAATTATAGTAGACAATAATTTGTCTACTATTCTCTCAAGAGCAGAACTCTATGTTAATCTCTAACACATTGGCACTATGTTACCTTCCCGAGGAAGGTACACACTGCAAGTGATCAGGACCATTAGCTTTTGGATCCTCTTCCTCTCAATTATTTCCTACCTAAAGGTAGATCCAACGAAACCCCAATTTACTGCTGTAATTCACATTTCCCTCCTTATTGATACTTATACTTTCTAATATTCTGACTCATAAAATTAGAAATTAAATCTCATAAATTTTATTGAGAATTCATACCCAATGCCCCTTGAACAGTGATTTCCACAAATACGGATTTAAATAGATTCAGAATTCTTTTTTGTTATCTGGCATATTATCTTGAAATACTCATCGTTCATTAAATTACCACAGTGGGGGGCACTGTTTTCAGCTGGAGAGATAGTACGAGCTAAGATATTTGCCTTGCATGTAGCCACTTTCGCTGTGACCCTACTTCACTCCCCAGCACAGCCAAAGGTCGCGCCTAAGCAGAGCTAGGAGTTACCTAGCTCCACATATGGCACCCCAAAAATCTAATAATTTTTTCTCTGTGGGAATGTCACTGTTTTGTCCTGTGTAGTTTAACATCCACCTTATCCTTCCAAAGTTATAGTGCAGCTAGTCAGGCCTTTTCAACATACTTAGATGCTTTTGGAGGAAACTTCACGTCAGAGATAAGACCATTTGTCTGGTGCCAAAGTCACACTTGTTTCAGTGTCACCTCTCATATATCAATGCAAGTCACGGAGAACATGTGTGCAAGACCACTGCTTTTTGCATAGCTAGCATTTGATTTCACTTGATAAGCAATATGGGGAGTAGGAGATAGTACAGAAGTAAAGAACTTGCTGAGCATGTGTAAGCCCTGAATTCAATCCTGGCACTACAAAAAAATTACTCTTAGGCTGGGGAGATCACGAAAGTATAAGGTGATTCACTGGTATATCCCTCACAGTGAGTTGACCCCTGGCACCACATGGTTCACAGAAATTGAGGGTGCAGTCCTTCAGGCTCCTGAACACAGCAGGGTGTTACCCTGGACCTGGAAGAATCCTCACAATATTTCCAGGGGTGCCTTGTGTGATCCCAGACACAGCAGGCCCTGAGTAGCATGGCTGTCTCCAGTCTCTGCACTGAACCATCCAAGGAATCACCTGGACCTCCAGAGCATCACTTGGGAAAAAGACTCCCTCCAAAACAAGTAAGCCTTTCCCTTCTCTTTTTCTTAAGGATTTGATTCAATATGAATCAGACAGTAAGAGTTATTGAAAGATAGTAAGTAAATAAATGTCTCTCCGTAGCCCTAAATAATTGAGAAACACTGAATGCCCCAAACCTACAGGATGTGTTGTGCATCTACAGATATTTTTATGATATAAACATCAATAGGCAATTTTTCTACATAGCTTTAACATCATTGAGTTTAGATGAATTTTTCATTTGTTGTAAAGAAAAATAGCCTGAAGGAATTCTATAGTCAAAGAAAATTTACATATCTAGAGAAATTTACGAAGTACCATATCCTATCATTGATAATAAAACACCACAACTACAGTTTCCCTCCTCCACCCCAACACCTTGCTTGAGTCGCAGACGACCTCAAAAGACAATCTCCATAACTCTTTCAACAATTAAAACGGGTTATCAGAATTGAACTAATGTTCTTCTCACTCATTGTATGTAAAAAAATGTTGGGAAATGGCGGTGATGTAAAAAGTGGAAATCTTAGTCTACTATATCACTTATTCTTTCCACGAATAAGCATAGCCATCATAAAATATTAGCTTCTTAACTTTTGGCATTTTCTCAATTCTTATAAGAAAAGACTTGTAGAAAAGACCTCAAAATAACACTGAATAAAATTTGAGTGGTGTCCAACACTTCTAAGTCACTATCAATTATGAGAGCCCATGGCTCACTGAGTTCTCACAATTTAAAGCATTTGCCCTCCCCAACTCCCCATTGAATTCTGTTGTTGCACCAACATCCTGGGACTTGAGGAGCATCACCTGTCTACAGTGCTGCATCCCAGAGCAGCCTGTGACAGCCAGGTCACAGCAAATCTCCACCTCCTCCCTTCCCACCAAGAGTCTGGAGTGAGACTCAGACTCCAAGATCACTTGTTGAGCTCAAGTTGGGATTCTTGGCCAACTGTCAGGACCATGGGGAAAGAATCATGTTGTCTTACATGCATTAAATCTTCATATGAGCCCCCTGGTTTGGCAAACCTTTATGTTGGCTTTGTTCTGTTTTTTTTCAAGCATGACAAACAAGTGGCTTTTCTTTGTCACTTTAATGGTTCTTTAAACAAAAAGGAGTAGTTTAGGGCTTTCTCCTAGGCTGATAGGTGTTTCTGTTTAATGAGGTTTTTATTATACTGTATTGGCTTCCCTGAAAAGAAATTACGAGCAGCCAACAGCTGATAATAGAACAAAGCTGGAAGAAACAATAACCAAGAGGGGGAAAAATTAGTGTGGCCGCAGATGCCTGTGTTGTAACTCGGGGGATTAAATGCTACTTGCATTCTCTCTTGGCTACCATTGTCCCCACAATAAAGTCGACGTGGGTACTTAGGTGCCAGTTATGTATGGGGAAGATATGGACAGGGATATCGATATAGACTCGGCTAAACCGCCATCTGTGGAAGAAGAAGGGTGGTGAGCCCAGTCTAGACAAAGATGAGTGAAGCTCAGAGTGCGGGTTTACAAGGGCTGGTCGGTTACCATGGAAACTAATTGGAGCTAATAAGTAAAAGGACATTTTAACTGTGGGAACAAAATAGGAGGGGCTATTTTTCAATATCACCGTTTACCTACAATTAATCTTTCATTTTAGGAGTGCCTTTCCTTAATTCCTAGAATGAAGCTCTTCCCTCTGCACACAACCTCATTCTGATCATTCCATTTAGACACTGAATGTCATTTTTCCAAATGTGCTGTATTTGGGGTTAAGATCTTTCAAGACAGAATCAGTTTTACTCCGCCCCACCCCGCCCACCACCTAAAAAATAAACTGTTTGCAGATGGGAAGGAGTAAGGAAGGGAGGTAATGGAAAATCTCTTAACGTCCCAACTTATATTCTGCTGAGCTCTACAGCTCAGGGAGGGGAGCTGGGACCTAATCCTGCAGCACCCGTTTCAGGGTTTTGTTTGAGTTGATTTTCTCCAACAAAAAGCATTTAAGGACATAAACAAAAAATATGTCTTTGTGGACACACTTTACAATACCTTGGGAAGGTAATGTTTACAGATGCTGCCAGAGCAAGAATTAAAATCAGAGCAAAGAAGCAGGCACTCACGCTCAACTTGTATTTTTCATTTTAAAGCAAGAATGAAGTCGTGTAAATAGCTGCAGCAATCCATAAAAGAGAAGCAGTGACTGAGATTTAATGAAAAGATTTACAATTAAGAATAGAATAAAATGTTTGTGCTCAAAGCTCTTTCAACAATAATATGAGCTAAGCCAGGACCATGAGGGAAATGTCTTAGAAAACATACTTTACAAGCACAGGGCTGAGAAACTTGATTCAACACCTTTACAGTTTCTTTAGTCTTACCATTGTAACTCAACTCACACTTTAAGAGAAGGCAAACCTCCTTAATAATGTCTCCAAGGTCTTCAGAATCTATGAGGTTGAAGTAATCCAGAGTTCTAGACATGAGTCTGGTTGGATTAAAAAAAATTTTTTTAATGAAAAAAATTGCCTTGCAATTATTGGCACCATGAAACATGTTATGATGCCCCCAGGGAAGTTTTGGCCTCATGATACCACTTGTCATTTTAGAATGTTTCTGAGTTGATTATGTATCTGGATTTAACTGATTGGGGTAGTGGTTTAGTGAATGCATTCTATATGGTGACACAGACACCTCATAATCACTTCTGGGAAGAAACCGAGCACATGAATCAAGAATTCAACCTGTAATTCTTTGGTTGTTTTCCCCTACAGCCTAGTGATCGAAAAAAAAATTACTGAAAATTGCAGTTCTCTAATCCTATGCTTCAGAAAATTGCACCATGCGTTTTTAAGGTTCAATATAATATCACAGAGAATTCTTAAAAAATAACAAACTAGTCAAATTAATTTTGCTAGATATTGAAATATATCTCTGATTCTGACCTTGCAAATATTTGATATTTATAAACTTGATTTTAATGTTTCAGGCAGGTTTGAAATTTGGGGCCCTGTGGTTTCGCCCCAACCATCTGGCCCCCCCCTCCCTCCCAGTTCAAAAAAAATTCAAAGGTGCAAAATTTTAAATGTTGTCTTCCCACAAAGTGTCAGAAAACCCACAATACTTCAAATTCCTATTTTCTCCTTCAGATGATCAGAATTCTTTAAAAGCCTGGAGGAACTTTTTTAACAATGTGATTTTTAAGCAATAATTTATTTTCAGATATTAAAGCATTGTAACAATTATAGTGAGTTTCTGGTTCAGGCTGCTATCAAATTAATTAGTTCTGTAGAGCAGTGGGAAAACTTTTTTTAAAAAGTATCTAAGGAGGTATTGAAATGACCAAAAACTGAAAATGTTTCAAAGCAAAATTGTTAATGAGCTGCTTGAGTTATATGGACATTATAAGTGCAATTAACCAGAAGCCAATAAAAATAATCAATGACAGAGTGCAGCCCTTTGGTACCAAGTGCTTTTACAAAGAGATGTCTGTGAAAGCAGCAAATGATTAAAAAAGCCACCTTTATCTATGGGGGAGCGCGTGCGATTTGACACATGAGTAGAGACGAAAATGATTCTCATTGACTATTTCTGAAGTTCAGCCTGTGGCAAACAGTGAAGAGCTGTATGGAGGAATAGAGAAGTTTCTGCTCTGGGCTGCGTCCCCACCCTCCACCCCCAGGAATGTTGGAGGCAGCCAGGATCTAATCGAAAGAAGGTAGGAGTTTAGATTTCAAAACGTAAATGTCACATTTCAGTGCCAACTACTCCTACATTAACACTTTATCAGTAAGTCAAGAGGAATCTTTTATCGTGGGGTGGGGGTTGTGGGATGAGGTGCGGTAGGGGGCAGCGCGGTCAATGCCTCCGGGAGACTGCCCTCCTCCCTACTTGGGTTGACAGGAAAAGTGTGTGTGTGTGTGTGTGTGTGTGTGTGTGTGTGTGTGTGTGTGTGTCCCCTGCAAGGATCCCAATTGTCCCCAGAGAGCATAAAGAGTTGTGAAAAGTAACGCACAACTGGCCACCGGGATAATCCATTCCCTCCACCTTCCCTTTAGCACCTCCCACTTCTCTTTTTTATAGCAATCCTTTCTCTCCGAAAATCTCAGGTTACTTGACTGGGAGTTCTCAGACCTCCAGTTTCAGTTCTGCCCTCAGCCTCCCGTCGGTAAGAGACACCCAGCCCCAGCAATTGGATTGGGCAGCCAGTCTTGACACAGCACTGTGCTGAGAGCTTGAGGACGTGTTTCACCAGATGGTTGGGGTTAGTGTGTGTCATCACGTTCGAGTGGGGATTAGGAGCAGGAAGCCTGCCTCGCTGGAGCTGTGTGGTCTTCCCCCCAAAAGAGAGTTGCAGGCAAGGGCGCGCCTTTGCTTTAGGGAGAAGAGGAGAAATTCATTTTCAGCAGCCACAAGAAAAGCAGTTGTTTCAGGTAAAGTGAAAGATCTCTCTCCTCTCCCTCTCTCTCTCTCTCTCTCTCTCTCTCTCTCTCTCTCTCTCTAACACACACACACACACACACACACACACACACACACACACACAGAGTTTTGAATGGAATGCTAGCACAGCACACTTGTCAAAGGCAGTTGTTGCAGTCCTATCAATGCAGCTATTGTACGGCTGACAGATAACAGTGAACATAGCTTGGTGCTTGGCTGTCTTTAGCGAGCTAACACTCCTCATGCCTAGCTCTTTGGAGGTGTAACTAAGAAATTGTGTATACCTTTCATGTCTTCGCTCACACTGAAAACAGGAGTTATGAAGTACTCAGAAAGGATGAATAAGGCCAAGGGAGCATTTACTGCAGCTTCCAAAATTCAACTTCACTTTCAAACTGTTGCATTTTACTCTCAATTTATAAAGATTCTCTGTGAGGCTCTATTACTGAGTTGCTGGTCAAGAAGAAATTGCTCTCTTAACTGATTCTTGCAGTGCTGATTATGCCTGAGGGTGATGGAAGAAAGTGTTTTTGAAAAAAATTTGAGACTTACACTAAAGCAGGGAAACTCCATAAGAAACTAAGCTGCCCTCGGAATAGGTGATAGGTCTTTAAACAAAATAGAGCTAAAAAGAAAAGCAGAAAAGGAGGAAGTAGGCAAATGCTCTTTAACAAAACTCTCGCAGCTGCAGGGGAGCAGATGGAGTTAATTCATTTGCAGATCTGTTTGTGAAAGTTTTACAAGTCATTGCAAACTAAAGTAGCATCTCTATAATGGATCATTGAAGTCACTACATTTATAGATTGTATACAGGCTATCTGAAGTGTTAATTAAATGTCAATAGATTTTCTGGCTGGATTATAAACACACATAAAAAGGACTAATTATAAATTAGTCACTGGAAATTAATGGTTATCCGGTGCCTGAGCAACAGAAAGTGAGTCGTCATAGATGTGAGCAGCCATCAACGTGAATACTGCCAGAAAATCCACTAAAATTAAATCTGACTGAAAGTCACAACAGACTGCATATTCTTTGTTTAATTTGTGGTATTGGAGACAGAGAGAGAGAGCTTTCTAGTCGCTGTTCTATTTTTACAGGGATCGAGAAAAAATACTCATTTTTCAATTTTTGCATAAGCTCAGTGAGTCAGTGAGTTGCTTTGCACCTACCAGACTTATCCCGTAGTTTTCACAAGCCTGTGCTCAAGGATTCTTGCTGCTATTGGACGTTTGCATTTGGTATAGAAACCCAACACTGTCCTCACCCATTGCAGGTGAGAGACTCTATGAATAACACTGTAGACAGCTATTCTGAAATCGGAGCTGCTTGGGTTGAATAATAGAGTTTATGGCTAGTGCTTTGTGATTGTGTGTGTGTGCGCAGTGCGCTCACGTGAGCATGTGTTCATCTGCATAAAGATGACTCTAAAATTATGTTTCAAGTTGTGTCCTACTTTTTCCAAGCAGTTATTTGTAGTTGTTTGTGAAAATGTTTTGGTGGGGGAGGGTCTAATGCTCTTTTCACAAAGTGAAGTCTGTGTTATCATTCAGCTGTTGCTCACAGTGGTCTGTGGTTCTAGTCTCATCTTCAATGAGAAACAATCCTCAAAATTAACCAGACAGTTACTATCACTGTTCAGAAGTTCAGAAGCTGGAATCCTCTGGAATTCCTGTCGTTCCATTTTGGCTTTACAATGGTACTGAGTTTTAATAGTAATGACAGAAAAGCAGACGAGTATCTCATGTTGTGCGGGCATTAGGACAAGTTCAGCATGCTGCGGGCTGAGCTGGCCACCGATTATAGTGTCTCACTAAAGCAGGCATCACTCAGGAGAAAGTAACGTTCGGACTCGCAGACTAAGTTTTCCCTTCTGAAATGCAGAGTGATGACACCTAAAAAAGGCAACTTGTAGTTGTTAGAGCCCCACAAACAGATCTCTTACACTGCCCAACAGCTGTCTCACCAGGATTTTCATTGCAATAACTTTTCTCCAATAGTTAGTGGCACACAGAACTAGACAAAGTGGCAACAGGAAAGGAAGCATTGAGAAATAATAAATTCACACCTTGAAAAGGCAAATGTGTCTCTTCTCTTCTCCATCAAAAAGAGACTAAAACAATATGAAGTTACTTAGCAAAAACTCAATGATTCTGTTTGAAGACAGTGTCCACAGGGCAATCCAGTTTCTTCTTGAAATCTAAGTCTAGATGGCAAACACTCAGAGGTGTATTTATGGTGACTTGTACATACCTTGCTTTGACACTTGGTTTCTTCCTGACTGCAGTTGTACTGTACATACATGATTCCCATCATTATTCTAACAGCTGTGAATGGGGCTGGGCATGGGAGAACCCTGGCAGGATGTGAATAATTTCTGCTTGTGGGGGAGCACTTTCCTTGCACTTTTCATAGGACCTGCTCTCAGGGCAGGTGGGAAGGTGAGGAGTCTTAGAGGTGGAAGCCATCTGCAAGCTTGGTTTGTGAAAGTTACCAGATTCATTTTCATGGTGGAGTGGAAAAGGAATACACATTAATCCAGGTATTCACCCAGCTCCTGAGAGATTCTGAATGGGGACCTTCTTCAAAGGAATACAGAGGTTCTGTTCTGCCTCTCAAGAAAGGAAATGCCGGCAGTGCTGAGGCCATTTCCACTGTGACAGGAGAGGCAGCAGAGAATTGTGGGCTTTGTGTCTTTTCTAGATTTTATGTCCAATTGTGTGTATCATTAGACTTGGTTCTTTGAATATTTTGTTTTCATTTTATTTTTACTTTTTATTTTTTGTCCTTGTGACCATACTCAGAAATACTTAGGAATTTTTCCTGGTTCTGTACTCAGGGACCACTGAAGTAGGGCTCAGGAGACCATATAAGGAGCCAGGGCTGGTTCCAAGTCAGGAGTGTGTGCGGCAAGGGCCTGCCCTCTGTACTATCTTCCCAGCCCCTGTTCTTCGTATTCTTAGTTTTCAATAGTTTGTTCTTTACAAAGCCATAGGCAGGTTTGTGACTCAGCTTACACTGAGATTTTCCCAACTGCTGCCATGTGGACGAGGCCAGCCTATGGGTCAGGGCAGGACATCTGGTTCCTTTTCTCCTGTGCCATATCCTTGTGTAGAGAGCATGGAGTAAATTTGAGGGGATTAGCTTTTAAAAGAACTGACTCTAAATAGATTATTATTTTTGTCATCCTCATTGACTCAAAAAAAAAAGAGGCTCATGAATGAAATGAATCCTATAGTCATATGCTCAGTCGATTTTAACTATAGGTTAGATCCATGAAATCAGGAGTATTTGAAATATTTTGTAGACAGTTTGTGCTGACATGTGTTGTGTGTGTGTGTGTTTCCAGGAGGGTAATAGACTTATTTACCATTTTTGTTGACTTTTCTAATATTCCCAACCTCTGCACTTATCTGTCATCAGATTCTGTGACTTAGGGCCTTAGATATAGCTAGCACAAGAGTTATAGCACTTGCCTGCTTATAGTCAACCCCAGTTGACCCCCCAGCAGCACAGATGGTCCCCCAAGCACCAGGAGGGGTAAGCCATGACGAGCACAGAACACTGGGTATAAGCCCTGAACACAGGACAACAGGAGTTGGTTCCGAACACTGCTGGGTAGGGCCCCAGTCCACCCTCACCTCCACCTCCACCAATTTCTGTGACTCCTTCCTTTATAACATCTTCCTTTACAACCCCTGTGAGGTCTTATAGTATCTGAAGGGTCAACTTGCATCTGTTTCCCTTGACTGTGCACCACTGCATACTGAGCCTACTGTCACAGAATCCATTAAAACATCCACAGCTCAGTTGGTCCGAAGGATGTGAGTTTTGTTAAACTGCTTAACATCCACAGCTGAGACATGAGATCTCATTACTGACATGATGAAGTCTGAATTTCTTAGTCTAATGAGCTGCCTACCCTCTTGGTTCCCACCTTAAAAACACCTTGACACCAGGTCTATGTAGCAGCAGACGTGGAACTTCCTGGCAGCTAGAGAGTCCAGTTCTATGCCCTCTTCTTCCTAGTCTCTTCTTTTACCCCACACTAGGTTTCTGTCTTCTCTGGAAAATAAAAGCAAGCATTATCAGATGCATGATTCCTCCGGGATCATTGTTTGTAGACTTGCATGGAGAACATGCTCATCACTTCTACATACTCATCTTTCAAAGGGCCAGCTTAAGTGTCATCTCCTCAAAGCAGCTTCCCCTGATCACCATGTCTCCCAATGGCATTTTCTTTTCCTTGACTTTATCTGCATAGATAAATGACAAACTATATCTGACTTCAATAACCAATAATCATAGTTAAGATGACTTACAATCAGTACACTTACCTTGGTATTTGTTTATTAAATTGCTTTATTTTTTTGCACTTTTTTAAAAAATATTTTATTTTACCATCATTAGATATACAAATACAAGATGTTCATGTTTGAATTTTGGTTCTACAGTGTTCCAACACCCATCCCTTTACCCTTGCCCACCTCCCTCCCCCTTCCCCCAGCCTACCTCCATGCCAGATTCTTTATCTCCTTTCTCTCTCTCTCTCCCTCTCTCTCTATATATATGTATATGTATATATACACATATATATGTATATATATATATGTATCTCTCTCTCCTCGCTTCCCTTTTTTACACATTGTAGATTGTATATATTCTAGAATATGATTGGTTTCACTAGTTTGATGTACCAGGACTGGACCACAAAAATGGTGGCTATTATGGTGAGCGAATCTCATTCGGCTCCTTCCGAGGCCCTACAGAAGGTGATGGGCCAACACCCAAAACCCATCTTGCCTCCTGGGAGCCTCATGGTCAGCTGAGCTAGGGGAGAGCCGGATGGCAGCTCTCCCCTGTGCTTCTGAGTATCTACATCATGGCCAAGCACCCTGAAGCAGTTTGTGGGAGGGGCCACCAGGCCTCTGGGACAGGTCAGGGAGGGGAAGAAGTACGCCAGCTCCATCTCCAGGAACACTCAGTGACTTCTGCCTCTGAGAACCGCCTACCTGGGCTCAAACTTGGCTGCTCTGAGCTGGTCTTGAGATCAGCATCTCTCTTGCGTGGGTTCTGATGAGCTGTGGGGTCCAGACCATGATAATGGCGGCTATTATGGTGAGCTAGTCTCATCTGGCTGCTTCTGAGGCCCTACAGAAGGATGGGCCCACTCCCAAAACCCATCTTGACTCCTGGGAGCCTTATAGTCAACTGATCGAGGGGACAGCCGGATGGCAGCTCTCCCCCATGCGTCTGAGTCTCTCATCTTTCTCTCTCTGTATTTCTGTCTCTGTATTTCTCTCTTTCTTCTCCTACACCTTGTGACTTGCCTTACGGTTTATGATGCAATTATCTATTTGTATATTCAATAGTGAGTTCTAGTGTGACATTAGAGTTCCTCATTCCCCATCAACCTCCCCAGTTTGTTACAACTACAATGATCATTATGGTGTACAGATGTGAAAGATCCTGGGAAGGACCTGGTTCTAGCCTACTTTGTTATCTAAGCCTCTTGCATGGCTGCGCACTGTCACAGCTATGCATCTGGTCTGCCCCTTGTCTGGCTCATCTGGTTGCACAGGCTTCGAGCCTGTAGCCACGCCCCACCGGCATAGAGAGGGAGGAGTCCAAATCCCTGCTCCAGTTTGGGCCAGCATGGCTTCCCCACATGATTGCTTTACCCTAGGAGCTACATTGGTCTCGGTCGGGAGTAGCTGATTCCTCAGAGACTCTCTGGGCTGCTTCACGTGGGCCAGCTATGCATCTGGTCTGTCCCTTGTCCATGTCATCTCTATCATTTTTGTTTTAGGTATATCGAATACACCATGGGTAGCTTGCCAGGCTCTGCCATGGCTCTGGGTTCATCCCAGGGGCCCAGTCTTTTCCTATGTCAGACCATCCACCATCCAGGGCCCACAGGGCAGAGCTCTGGGGGGTATAGAAAAGCCTATATCCTATCTGCCACCTGCCAGTGCAGCTGGGCACCGCAGCCACACCTGCAACACCTAGAGGGGCAGGTAATTACTGCTTTCTTTTTTTTTTTTTTTTTTTTTTTTTGCTTTTTGGGTCACACCCGGCAATGCTCAGGGATTTCCCCTGGCTCTTCATTCTGGAATTACACCTGGCAGTGCTCTGGGGAACATATGGGATGCCGGGGATCGAACCCGGGCCGGCATGGGCCGGCTGTATGCAAGGCAAACGCCCTACCCACTGGGCTACCGCTCTGGCCCTGCTTTCTAATTTTTAATCTCTTGCTTCCTCAACTAAAGTGATGACCTCTTAGGGTCCACTTCAGTGACCCACAGAAGATACCAATAATTGTGTGTTGACTAAAACACAGGAATATTCAAATATCCAGGGC
This sequence comes from Cryptotis parvus, assembly GCA_021461705.1. NCBI lineage: Eukaryota > Metazoa > Chordata > Mammalia > Eulipotyphla > Soricidae > Cryptotis > Cryptotis parvus. The sequence goes on from JAJIBD010002249.1 coordinate 29,381, forward strand.
ACATGACTCTCTACTTGCCCTTGCTTTAGAGCTATTTAGCAGCTTTGCTTTTTGCTGTTTTGAGTTTTTTGGGGGCCGTATCCAGTAGTGTTCCTGGTTTACTTGTAACTGTGAAAATGAGCCATTCCTGGTGGTGCATGGGGACTATATGAGATGCCAGAGATCAAACCTAGATTAGGTTGCATTGAAGGCAAGTGCACTACTCACCATACCATCTTTTGGTGCAACTTGCCAATTTTATTTTATTTTATTTTATTTTTTGCTTTTTTTGAGGTCACACCCGGCAATGCTCAGGGGTTTCTCCTGGCTCTGCACTCAGGAATTACTCCTGGCGGTGCTCGGGGGACCATATGGGATGCTGGGGATCGAACCCAGGCCGGCACAGGCGGGCCGTGTGCAAGGCAAACGCCCTACCCGCTGGGCTATCGCTCCGGCCCCTCAACTTGCCAATTTTAGTGGCTTCCTTTCCATCTAAGAGGAAAGGGATAAAAGTGATTCGACATGACTGGTTATATTTGGGGTTAGGGTTAGAGTTGGCAGAAATGTCACAGACAGAATATGAAATTATTGTCAAAATTTACACTTGAGTATTAGCTTCTATTTCTATTTCTCGACAGTAGAAATCTTATATTTTTTCCTACCCTTTTTTAGAGGTATACTCTTTTTTAGAGGTAGAATATAGAATTTGGGTCCAGACACATCTGGTTTTTAATTAAGGATTATTTCTCACTGGTTATTGTCTTCGAACTTAACTGTTCCCACCTTCTTTTTCTGTTAAACAAATGGTAGGTGTGCTGGAGAGACAGTGCAGCAAGTAGGGTAGGATAGTGCAGCCTTCTTAGAGGCTGGCTTGGGTTCTATTCTTGGCATCCCTTGTGGCCCCTCGAGCCCTGCCAAAAGTGATCCCTGGAGCACAAAGCCAGAATGGCTGTGGTCAAAACCCGAAACAAATAAACCAATAAAACAGGAGTAGGAATATTAGCTTTGTGAAGAAAAGAAAAGGTCGGTGGATGCATGTAAAAACGATTGCTAGTCTTCATGCACTTAAAGGCAATTCATTCTATTTCTGCTATGCTTTCCTTGGATCCTCTTTTATTTCTGGCACTACAGGTAGGGAGCTAGAGAAGAAAAAGATGAGAGAAACTGGGAGTTGGTGGTTACCAGTAGAGGTAAAGGTGCTGAGAAGGGGCCCATTTTTGGTGTTTAGGGCTTTGGAGTCACTGAGTTCATGAATCTATGGGGCAATAGTAACAGTTGAATACATTTTGCAGGAAGGCGGAAGTCCTGGGTCCTGCATTTAAGGATAATAAAGAGCAAACACTGGGTCAAAGTGCTAGAGGACAAAGGGTCTGAGCAGTGGATGCCAGCAGGGAGCTGAATGCACCAAAGCGTCATGTGCGCCTCTTCCTTCCTCTGGGCCCACTATTTAGAAAGAAAGAATAACTTGGCAAGACATTGGAGAGAGTCAGGTCAAGCTTCCAGAAGTAATTGAGAGTAGTAAGATACCATTTAGACAAAACAATGGCTGGAGTGTATGCCGTCCTTCACCTCCAAACCAAGTTTAACAGAAGAGCTGAGAGCTTGAGCTATTGTGTCATCCCATACATGTGCCCACCATCAAACACTGAGCGGCCTCTGGTGAGCAGCCCCCAGAGAACTTACCTAACAAAACATGTGCTGCCACCCAGCACACGTGTCCTTGGCTACTGGGCATTCAAGTTCAGTTTTTAGGATATTGTCTAGATCTAAGGAGAGTCGCTTTAATGTTGATCATCTGGTCTGCACCTGCCCTAGGCCAGGAAGAGGAGCTCTTCAAGGAGGCAGAGCAAGATGGTATTTCTGAAGATTCTTCCTCCTCCCTGGGGAAATTGATCTGTTGAGCTCTCAGAAAAAGATGCATTCTTGTTTGTTTGTTTCCTTGGTGTCATCTTTAATTGTTGTAGCTACTTTAAACCTTGGGCTCAAAATCTGTGCTCAGTGTACCACTGAACAATAGTGTTGTTAAGCCTCCATTGATTTTTTGAAATGGAGTCCTACACTTTGCTTTCAAAGGTAAACCATTTTCTTACACTCTGATTTTTTTCCTGTACAGCTATAAATCTGTAAGAAACTATGTATGTTTTCTTAAGTTTAAATCCAAAGGATTGGACACACTATTTATCTCTAGTGAGTGAAGTTGATATTAGCTCTAAGAAATGATCAGGCACTCTGTATTTCTAAGTGGAAAAAACAGTCTTCCTTGAAATAAAAGTAGTCTCAGTTTTGAGTTGCAGCCACTGGTGTACCCCCATAGTATGGCTAGGGCAACCCTCAAGCATCACTCTGGAAGTAAGCCTTGAGAACCACTGGATGTGTCCCCAAAAAGGGAAAAAAGAAAAGGGTAGTCTTGCAAAATTAATCGGCGTCCTTCATAGACTCCTAATCATTGTTATTTTTTTCTTTTGGGGTCAAACCTAGCAATGCTCAGGGGTTTCTCCTGGCTCTGTACTCATAAATTACTTCTGGCAGTGCTCGGGGGACCATATGAGATGCCAGAGATTGAACCCAAGTCAGGCAAATACCCTACCCACTCTGCTATTGCTCTGGCCCTCCCTAACCTTTTTTTTTAAGCACAACTTTAGGTGACTGTGAGAACCTGGTCATGAACTGGCAAGAGGCTAGATGGCTCTGGTTGGACTAAAAATAAAAATTCTAAATTTAATCTTGAAAATAAACTCATGAGCAAGCCTCAACACTGTTGTCAGAGCAGAGAAGCACAGAGCATCTCAATAGTAAGATGGGCTATTAGCACAGAGCAAAGTACACTGCATGCCTTTGGGACTCAGAATTTTGTGTTCCTAAGCAATTAGCTCTGACAATTGAGGATTTTTATCTTCTTTTTTGCAATTTTGCTTTTGTTTCAGTCTCTTCAGTTTTAATTTTCTTTTTAGTTTTTCATTGTAAATGTCCAGATTTTCTGTTCGGCTACAAATTACTGTTGTTAGAAAGTGATTCTGCTTCTACAATTAACTGAAACCATGAACAGTGTTTTATTACTTTGTTTTATGGGTATTTTCTCATCTGGAATTGGGGCTACTAATATATGCAACTTTCATGGAGTTCATAAAAGGCCCGAAATAAGTTTGTCTCAAGAACCCAGAAAAATCCTCCTGGATTTCATCATCCTTTGATGAAAGAGGTCCAAAGGATCTAGAAGCCCCTTTTTCTGAGTAATAATATGCAATCCTGAGGGGGAGAAGAAATGTGAATTACTGTTTTATTTATTGTCCAATTTTGTGATATTGTGCTATAGCTAACTCATAGACAACACTTAATAATTTAAAATCAAGCAGAAGAGTAGACTGTTACAAGACACTAGCTGTCCTAGAGTCAGAGAAACAAAAGATAAATTGCATGCACTGTGTATATATCAATAAGCTAATTTAAAAGTGTGCACCTGTGGATAGTATCTTAAAACTGACATCCCATCGCTAAGAAAAGCACCAAAAATCACCTTTTTATAGTAAAACAAATCCTGTGAATAGACTTCCTGCCATTTTAAAGCCTCCCCCTTAACCTTCACCTGCCAATAATCAATCTTCCTCTGAATTGAATGTCCCGGTAAACAGATGTGCTTGGCAGTGTATCCAGAAATTCCTGCAACTTTAGCTTGTAACTTTCATCTACAAGAACTTCAGCCCAGAAGAAAAGGGGCCCTGCAAATCACGTGTTCCCTTTCCTCTTGAGAGCTTCACACTGGTAAGAGAAATTTTTTTTTGAATCTAGTAAATGAAAAGAACAGTGTATGAAATATTATTTTTACTTAAGATCTCTAGAGTCTTCACATATGTTATCACATCCTGTATCCTATATAGTATCTATATTTAGTAAAAGAGATTTGAGAAAAATACTTCACTTACTTTTTTGCAGTTGTGTTGATGCCCTACGGCACAATCATAATATGCTTTCTAAATAGATTCCGAGTCAAAAGGAATGGGTTTGAGAATAGGCTTGAAATCTTCCTCTAGGCTGGAGAAATAGTTCAATGGATGGAGTGCGTGCTTTGTATGTGGGAGGCCTAGGCTCCATCTCTGACATACGTGGTCTCCCCAGCATTACTGGGTATAACCCACCTCCCAGCACTGCCAAATGTGTTCTCAAAACAAACACACAAACCAACTCTTCTATCACTGTGTTAATCCATTTATCTTATGTATTCTAGAACTGTCATGGATGCATTTCTAACCTAGTGCAGAATGGAATACAAAAATAATACTAAATGATCCCTGAGCTCCTCTGGTATGACCCCAAAGCAAACACAAAACAAATAAAATGCCCATCTTTGAAGCAACATCTAGTTTAGCTTGATATTGCTTGTGAGGGGAAGACAGTCTGCCAAAGTATTTAAAAAGTAATACAAAGAATTTTGCTATGAAGTAGCCATTACTAGTGCTGATTAAATAAATATGATGTCAACAGAGCCCCCTGTTGGAGGAGCCAGAATCTGAGCTGGGCAAAGTATTTTTCAGTGTGATTCAGTTGTAATCCAACTGATTCAATGAAACAGAACAACGGCTCATCTAACATTTACAAACTGTGTGGAGCAGAACATAGCCCCTAATCCCCTCAGTATTCTCTATAAAAATGGGACTTTTCTTGTCATAAAGTTCTGTTAAAAAGTCATATAATAAAAGATATTTAACACAATGTAAAAAGTAGTAAGCATTCAGCTCTGTGTGTGTGTGTGGTGGTGATAGAGGTGCCAAGGATGGCACCCAGTACTCTTCCATGCCAAGATTTACCTTACCAAGGATTTACCTTACCACAGCCCAGAAACAGTGGTGTTTTTTCTCAAGATGGTGATCTTGAGCTTGAGGGTTTTTTTTTTGTTGTTGTTGTTTTTATTGCTTTTGGGTCACACCCGGCAATGCTCAGGGGTTACTCCTGGCTCTGCACTCAGAATTACTCCTGGCGGTGCTCGGGGACCATATGGGATGCCGGGACGAACCGGGCCGCCAGGCTGGCGTGCAAGGCAAACGCCCTACCGCTGGGCTACACTCGCCCCTTGAGGGTTTTTTTGTTTGTTTGTTTGGTTGGTTTTTGTTTTGTTTTGGTTTGGTTTTTGCTTTTTTGGGTCACACCGGGCAATTCTCAGGGCTTGCTTCTGACAGTGCTTGGGGCATCATATGGGATGCCAGGAATTGAACCCGGGTTGACTGTGTGCAAGACAAATGCTCTATCCGCTGTACTATCTCTCTGGCCCAAGATTGAGTTTAGAGTTAAACTCAGGACATGCTTTTTTAATTAAAGCACTTTAATTTTGAAACAGAATGTGTGTATGGATAAATTCTGGCAACAAGAGACAAAGAGATAGAAGAAAACGCCGATTGATGGGATGAGGGACAAAATGAAGTGACAGAGGAAATGAAACAGAGGAGGAAAAGAAAGATTTTTTCCCGTTCTATGTACTTTGCAATTGTGGTAGAGCTTAACCACACCAGATTTCAGAGTGTTCTCGCACATCTGGTGGAGACACTGGGCTGTAGAGGTAATGATTTTCTGGAAATTAAAGCAGGGGGCTTCTTAGAATTGAAAGAGATAGAAAAATAGAGTGTCGAGAAGAAAAAAAGAATAGGAGAGGGAATTGGAGGGAAGGGAAGAGAAAATAAACTGGAAAAGTACAAGAGGAAAAAATGAATTTAAAGTCCATTCATATTGATGGCACTGAGAAAGGAATGTATGGACATAAGAAACATTCTGTTAAGAGGAGGCGGGGGCAGAGCAATAGTACAGCAGTTGGGCTTTGTCTTACACACAGCCAACCTGGGTTCGATCCCCCACATCCCATGTGGTCTTCTGAGGACCACCAGGAGTAATTCCTGAGTGCAGAGCCAGGAATAACCCCTAAGCATTGCTGGGTGTGACCCCAAAAGTCTAAATAAATAAATAGATAGCTGGATGGATGGATGGATGGATGGATGGATGGATGGATGGACGGACGGACCGGAAGGAAGGAGGGATGGTTGGATGGATGGATGGATGGATGGATGGATGGATGGATGGATGGATGGATGGATGGATGGATGGATGGATGGATGGATGGATGGATGGATGGATGGATGGATGGATGGATGGATGGATGAACATCCGAGGGAAATAAGTGACAATAATAGCTTGGTAATAGTCAAATTGAAGATAAAAAGACAACTGATGTGTGTGAGAGAGAAAGAGAGAGAGGAAAAGGAAAAGTGCCTGCTATAGAAGCAGGCTAGGGAGATGGGAGGGAATTTGGGGACATTGTTGGTGGGAATAGGGCACTAGTGGAGGCGGGTGCTGAAACATTGTATAACTGAAACCCAATGATGAACATCTTCGTAATTGTATATCACAAGGTGGTATAATAATTTTTTTTTTGCTTTTTTGGGTCACATCCGGCGGCGCTCAGGGGTTACTCCTGGCTCTGCACTCAGGAATCACTCCTGGCGGTGCTCGGGGACCACATGGGATGCCGGGGATTGAACCCAGGCCGGCACAGGCCGGCCGCGTGCAAGGCAAACGCCCTACCCGCTGGGCTATCGCTCCGGCCCCGGTATAATAATTTTTTTAAAAAAGACAAGTGACAAAGTAACACTGAATATGTAACAAGCCAAGGAAAGGGGTATTCCAAGCTCTCAGAAATCTTGGGGTACTTAAAGATTAATTTCATTTTGCAGCAGCATGAATTTCCAAAGCAATATCAGTCATTAGGGAACGAACATTAATCTGTGATTATAAATGCATGGCTTCACCTGGGATAACTTTATAACACAAATTAGGGGATAAATATTTATCTAAGTATGTAATATAATTTAAATAAATAAATATGGTTTTGTGGCCACTGTCGGACATTAGACAGATTATACAATGGTGTTTTTGACATAATCCTCTCTAGATAAAAAAAAAACTTCCCAAATTAAGAAAATGATTGTTAAAACAATTCTGATTAGATAGATACAGTTTGCAAGCCACACCAGTGGTATTTAGGGCTTACTCCTGGGTCTGTGTTCAGAAATGACTCTTAGCTGTGGTCATATATCATATGTGGTACTGGGGGTTGAACCAGGGTCGATTCCTATTCATGAAAAGCAAGTGTCTTAATCCCGATTCAGTCTTTCCAACTTCAAAACTTAATGGAGGACAATAAGTTCCCAAATCAGAACAGCAAAATACTTCTGCAAAATACCTATAATTCTCTTCTTTCAACTAAAACATAACAAAATATTTTAAATATATTTAAATTACATAGCAATAGTTCTGGTGCTTCTAATTTTTAATACATATTAAATGCACATTTAAAAGGAGATTAGAGGCAAAAAAGAAATGGCATATTTAACTGTTTCTGCTCATAAACCTTTATGATATGCCTTGGAATAGCTGCGCATCCTTTCTTTCTGGAATGAATGAATGAATGAATGAATGGCACAGTTTACAAATGAAATTAAAACTCCCTATTCAATTTCATTACAGAGAAAAATCATTCTTAATTTTAGAGTTTGGAAAAGTTCCCAGTCCTTTTGCTCTCCTTTCAATTCTCTCTTTTTCTTTCCCTTTGTGTCAGGTATCTTTATTGTGAAATTTTCTTGAGGATAGGATGTGCATGCCTTATTTACTTCTTTATTCTAACCATATCATCAGGTTGTTCTCAGGGTTTGATATAATCTCATAAGAATAGCAGATTGGGGTAGGACAGCAGGTGGGGCATTTGCCATGCATGCGGCCAACCTGGGTTCGATCCCCAGCATTCCATATGGTCTCCAGGAGTAATTCCTGAGTGCAGAGCCAAGAATAACCTCTGAGCCAATCCAGGTGTGACCCAAAAAGCAAATAATAAAAAAAACCCTTGTAAAAAAGAATAGCAGATTGTATTTGTCATTTCAAAGTCTTGGGCTAACTTGTTGGGGCAGCATGATTGAAAGAATATACCGTTTGAGTCAGCAAGATTTGTAATTAAAATGTTGTCCCGTTACTAGAAATTTGTGGGTACAGCACTGACCTGTGGAGACTTGACAGTATATTGTTTCCTCAAAAGAGATTTGGACCCTGTTCAAATTTTTAATGAAGATTTTTGGCGTGTCTTATTTTATTCAACTAAGTGTTCTGGGCCATGTTCTCTGGCTGCTGTGGAGAAACGCAGCGTAAGTGTCAGCACCTGTAATCTCTCATTTACTGTTTCCACACAAGAAAGTTTCACTGGACTGAGCCAGATTTATTTGGAAACTATTAATGGTTAGTGATTGAATTAGTAATTCTTCAGATGTCCAGTTCAATGAATTGAGGGAGGAAAATACAATCTGCCAGTGCCATAGTTAAATCAGTAATCATCTCCTACAAGCAGCAAGTTGGGCTTAGCTGCACAATTTAATACTATATCTCTTTGCCTGGTACCTGCTTAGTTCAGTGGACTAATGTTCTTGCATAGAGTTTATGAAATTTGATCTGACATTCTCAGATCAATTTCTTCATTTTAAACTTTTAAACCCCAGCTTCTACTCCTCCATATTTAGCTTCTATGCCAGTCAGAATACTATAAGGAATACGTTAAATTGGAGAAAAGCGGTCCTTCTAAAAGTGCATAAGAGGAAAAAGAAGAAAGATACTAGTGTGATCAAAACATATTCTGTGAACACTAATGTATTTGACATAAAATTAAGGCTTTTATAAAAATTCAAATAAGAAATAAGTCCTATGATGGGGCGGAGCGATAGCCCAGCGGGTAGGGCGTTTGCCTTGCAGCGGCTGGCCCATGCTGGCCTGGGTTCGATCCCGGCATCCCATATGGTCACCCCCAGCACTGCCAGGAGTAATTCCTGAGTGCAGAGCCAGGAGTAGCCCCTGAGCATCGCTGGGTGTAACCCAAAAAAAAAAAAAAAAAAAAAAGAAATAAGTCCTATGAAACAAGCCATGAATTGAAACAACCCAATAATTGCTGTTCATTAGCCATTTTTGTTTAAAAAATAATTGTTCATTTATATACCATTCTGTTGAATTACCACACTAGTGTGAAAAGGGATTGAAAGAAATAATGACAACTGTTTTGCTGCTTTGCCACTTTGAACCTTTCTAGAACCTTAGAGTGTTTTTCAACCTTTTAAAACCAGACCCCTTTCTGACTCTGTTTCTCTTCTGTGCCAACCCTGTTGTACAATTGCCCCCTAGTCTTCTTCATGACTCCTCCTGAATATCTTGGATGTCCAAAAGGAGCCATATGCCTCCACGTGGTTGAGAAATACTGGCTTAAAATATCACCGTGTGGGGCCAGAGCAATAGCACAGTAGGTAGGGCGTTTGCCTTGCAAGCAGCCAACCGGGTTCAATCCTCAGCACCCCATATGGTCCCCTGAGTACAGCCAGGAGTAATGTAATTCCTGAGTGCAGAGCCAGGAGTAACCCCTGAGCATCACCAGGTGTGACCCAAAAAGATATATATAATAAATATATATATATCTTATATATATACATATATATGCATATATAAGATATATATGATATATATAAGATATATATGATATATATAAGATATATATGTATATATTTATATATCTTATATATACATATATATGTATATATAAGATATATATATAAATATATATAGATATATATGTATATATATATATATCACCATGCACTGTCATATGCTTCAGGCAAATCATATGTAATTCTAGGAAAAACAAAATAAAATGTGTATTTTTTAATATGTCGGTTCCTTGATTGTTTTTTGATACTTAAAAAACAATTAAGGGGTGGGGCGAGCAATAGCCCAGCAGGTAGGGCATTTGCCTTGCATGCGGCCAGCCTATGCCAGCCCAGGTTCAATCCCCAGCATCCCATATGGTCCCCTGAGCACCGCCAGGAGTGATTCCTGAGTGCAGAGCCAGGAGCAACCCCTGAGCGTCGCGGGTGTGACCCAAAAAAGCAGAAAAAAAAAAAAGAAATCAACTAAGGGGGCCCAAAAGATAATAGAGATGGGCCAGAGGAATACTACAGCAGGTCGGGTGTTTGCCTTGCATGTGGCCAACCCAGGTTTGATCCCACACTTCCCAAATAGTAACTGAGCTGCCTGAAGAGATCCCTGAGTGAATACAAAGGCAGGAGTAAGCATGTGAACCATTAATATGACACCAAAACAAAACAAAGCAAAAATGATAAATATATGGATGAATGGGCGGACAGACAGACAGGCAGATAGACAGACAGACAGACAGACAGATAGACATATAGATAGACAGACAGATAGACAGATAGACAGACAGACAGACAGATATCAGGCTGGCAGGCAGGTAGATCAAGGGTAAAGCGCTTGTCTTGCATGTGAATGGTTTATCCGGTGCCACATATGGTCCATTGAACACAGCAGGAGTGAACCCTGAACACTGAACCAGGCAGTGCTCGTATTCCTGGGTGTGGCCCCCAAACCAAAGTCAGACAAGCAGGACAACAGGAGATTGGGGAGAGTGGGGTCAGCACCTCTGAATAGAGTATCACTGCAAGTGGGCCTACCCTCCTCAATATCACCGTGGAGGGTATCCCTATTAAAATAACTAAACAGTGAACCCAGGGTCAGCTCAATGATAGAACAGCTGCCTGGCAACCATATGACCAAAGAAGCTGTGAGTTCTGGTCCCAGAATCCATCACATGTCTGAGTGTGATGCCAATGGCTCTGCTGTTTGGAATTCCCAATGCAGGAAGAGTGTGTTATCTCCATGCAGCAAGCACCACAATGGAAAGGTAAAGAAAAACTATGTGAGCACTGCCACGAAGTGTATGTGTGCAAGAAACATCAAGAACCTGGGGCTAGAACACAGCCTGCGTGCTGGAGCACAAGGCTGATATGCTTGGAGCTCTGAGTTCTATCCCTGGCACCATGTGAGTCCCAACACTTGCACTGCATTGCTTAGCAGAGCTCCAAACAGTCATGGCCCCCACTTCTGCCCCTAGCACCCTCACCCATCTTCTCCCTTCCTGTCCCCAGTCTCCCATTCCCTCTTGGTAACCTCAAGTATTATTTTCAGAGTGTGTTTGTTTTCTTTAAACATGGCATGTTCCTTTACTTCGTTTCTTTATATTCCACATGAGTGAGAACACTTTGTATTTGTCTTTCTTCTTCCAACTTACTTTTTGCTGAATAAGATCCCACTTTAGTTTCATCCAAGTTACTGCAAAACACAAGATTTTTATCATTTCTTATAGCTGAGTACTGTGCTATATATCGATATGTTATTTATGTATATTTTATACGTGCATCTCACAATTTTGTTACTTATCTGTTGCTGGGTGCCTGATTTGTTTCAAGATCTTAGCCATTGTAAATAGTGCTCCAATAAACATAGGTGTGCACATATTTTCTCGAAGAATGTTTCTGTGTTTTTGTGGGTAGATACCAAGCAGTAGAATTTCAGTGTCATATGGTAGCTCTGTTTTAATTTTTTTTTGAGAAATCTCCTTAGTGTTCTTCATAGAGACTGAATCAATTTACAGTACCACCATGTCCCTGCCAGTACTCGCTGTTTTGATATAGCCCATTCTCATTGGTGTAAATAGTCATTTTGATTTGCATTTGCCTAATAATCAATGATGGTAGGCACTTTTTCATATGTCGGTTAACCTTCTGTATGTCTAGAGAAAGTCTCTGTTCACTTCTCCCTATTTTTTGATGGGGCTGTAGGGTTTGTTGTTTCATGGCACTTTATGTATATTGTATATTAGCCCGTTGTCATATGGGTGATGTGTAATATTCTCTCCCATTCTGAAGGATCCATACATTTTCGCTATGTTTTTCCCACTTCTCTGTCCTCTTTCTGCTGTTTGCTAAGCAGGCCCATAATTTTCTGCATCAGATCACTTTTCCATTGAATGCATTTACTATTACTATTTTCTTTCTTTTTTTTTTTCCCTGTAGCTTTTTTGGGTCACAGCGGCAATACTCAAGGGTTACTCCTGGCTTAGGAATTACTCCTGATGGTGCTCAGGCAACCATCTGGTATTTCAGAGAATTGAATTCAGGTGGCTGCATGCAAGACAAACATCCTACCCACTAATTACTGCTCCAGCCCCTACTACTCCTATTTTCTGAAGTGGGGCTGACTTTCCATCATGGTTATGAATGTCCAAATCTCATTTAGCTCCTTAAAACTAAAAAAGTTTTAGTTTCTTTATTCTAAACTAAAACTATTCCAGCTGTGAATAATATCTATTGGGGCTCAGTGGGGTTCCCAACAGATATTGGGGTTTGTCAGGTCCCTAGCCACATTCAGGGTCGATGACCATTTCCCCAGACTGATGAACAAAGGAACAAGACCACAGCCTTGAAAGCCTAAAGCTCTTTCCCTTTAATCACTCACTCCTCATTCCACCTCCACTCCATACACATGACCAGCAAGACAAGTTGCTAGAGATATATACTTTACAGAAGGTTGGGGGAAGGGAGTTACAAGAGTAATGGGCCTTAATCCTGAAACAATGAGGTGATAAAAAGCTCTTCCTTCCTCAGGAGGTGGGAACAAACTACAATGGGACCTTCCTTCCAGAAACAGATTTTATCCTGGGTCTATAGGCCCACCCAGAACTGAGGCAGAATCCTGGGATGTTGTTTTCTCCTTTCCTTAGCTGGTAAAAAATCATCTTAATAATATTTCTAGTCATTTCATATAAACATAGTAAGAGAGACAGACATTTATCTACTCCCAGGATCAAATTTATAGGATACCTATTCTTGGGGGGATATCTTGCCATATAGCCCAGATTACATTCCTCTCGCCAAGTTTCTTTTTCTTAACCTCAACATGGTCCTTAATCAGTTAGTTGCATATTGTGGGGGGTCACAAGAGAGTTTGTTCCATGACATTACTATTATTTTAAAATATTGCTCAGGACATTTAGTCTGTCCCATATTGAGGCCAGGGTAGCTTATTCACAGCTTGCTCTGGGTCCATCTAGTTCCACAGCAGGACCCTTCTTTTGGGGTATAAGGAATTGGAATCACGCTAAGAACCACTGAAGTTTTTAATTAGGAAATATGACGGATACCAAGAAGTAACTAATTCAGAGTTCATTAATGCCTATATCACAAATTCGTAACTTAACTGTCTTCCTGTGTCTATATACAAATCCTTTGTTCTAGTATAAGAATATGTAAAGAGTATACAGGAAAGAGAGAACCTTTCATCTGCAATACAAACCTAGGACTGGCGAGTAGGAGATAGAAGGCTGTGAACAAAGGGTAATCCAATAAATATCCTTCTTGTTGATGGTCTCATCACTTGATCACTTGATCACTTGAATCCCGTTATTCATCGATTTGCTCGAGCGGGCTCCAGTAACATTTCCATTGGACCCTATCACGTGCCAATGTAGCCCAATGGTATCTGGTTGATTCAGGAATATGAAGAGCCTAAAACCGTTCCTTCAGGGTCTTTACAAGGAAGTCTGACCATCTTGTAGGTGGGCGGCCACGTGATCTTTTGACATCCCGTGGGATCCAGTCGGTAACGGTTGTCTCAGCGGTTGTCTCCAAATCGCATTACATGTCCAGCCCATCTGATTTTCGATTGCCTTGGCAAACGAGACAGCATCCCTGATTCTGGAATAGCGACGGAGGTCAGAACTCCGGATTCCTTCTCTCACTTGAGTGAGGCGTGATATTCCAAGCATAGCTCTTTCAATTCCTCTCTGGGAGACCCGAATAGCATTCTCATCCTGCTTTCGTAGGGCCCAGGTCTCTGAGGCATATGTTAATGCAGGGAGAACGGTGGAGTCAAAGAGATGGTCTCATACTTGAAGCATTACTTTATAATTTATCTATTAAGTAAAAACAATTTTGGAGGTGGGGGATTGTTTTAGTTTATTGCCACAGAACAGGGCTCCCTCCTGACAATGTTCAAAGCTCATGTGTTGCTGCAGATCAAACTAGTGTCGACTGCATGCTGGCAAATGCTCTGTACTAACTCCGGTCCCTTTGGGTATAATTTTCCAGTTTTTACCACTCTTGATAATTTCGGAGTTTTCAAAATTTCATTTCCTCTCTCCTTAATTATTAGGATTAAGGCAAAAAATTAAGTTTTGGGTCTCTGTAATTATCAATATGGCTTCATAGTGTTATATCCAGTTCTTCACAGTGTTATAACCAGACCCATATGCTATTGGTCCTTACTGCATATTCACTTGTACTAGTCAAGGATAACAGAGAGAAAATTGCATTTTAGCCATGGGGAAAAAATAGGAAACTAATCAGCAGCAAATCCACAGCCACTCCAGGCAATTCTTTTGACAATATGGAAGGGACTATCTCATGCAACAGTTCTCTGGCTTAAATTTATTTTTTTCCATCTTCTGCCCACATCACTCTCCAGGGCTGCCTTTGAGCCAGCTGGATTCCATCCAAAAACAGATTCAAATAGACAATAGGCCAAGTAAAATTCCCATCTTCCTTGATTAGATGTGAAATTGTATAGCTGGGTGTCACTCACATGCCAGCCACTCAGGATTCTGTTATCAATTAATTTCTTTTGAGAGCTAAACAGTGAATATTGTAGCAATTCTTTTTTTAAGAACCTGTGAAATTATGGCTAGACCAGAATTTCAGGGACAGTGCCAGATATAAACCTGTCCTCCGTAAATAAACGTATTCATTATCTGCTGTATTGCATAAACTGAGGTGCCTTGTAAATGTATAAATCATATTGTGAATTTTTCCCTTGGCAGTAGGCTTTGATAGTAGAAATTCCTTGGCTAAAAATGCACTTTTATTTGTAGAACAATTAACCTATGAGATGAGACATTTTAAATTGCATGAGAAGAAAGAGAAATTACCACACATACTGTCAAAACTAGTAGATTATGTTTCTTGTAGCTTTCTTAAATTATAAAAAGTAGGAGTAAGGTTAATTAGAGCTCCGATTAAGTTATCTAGGAATGACGTACAAATTAACAGAAACACATAAGTTTAAAGGCATAATTTAGAGATCATCTCGTAAGATCTTTCATTTTATGTCTGAGGAAACTAAGGCCTAATACTCATTCTTTCCTTAAAATATTCTCCAAACGAGGTTTTATCAAAGTGTAAGTCAGTAAAATTCTACCAGGACTAAATAAAGTTTGTCAATTGTTCATTAGGACCAAGCAAAGACAGAAAAATATGAGACAAGCTTTTATTTTGGTGGGGATGGGGATATGGGGGGAGTCAGGGGAGGGTATGGGGGGAGGGGATTTGGGGGAGACTTTTGCAAAGTCTGATGAATAACTAGGCACTGCGTAAAGTTCCTGGAACTAAACTAATACCATGGGAGCCGGAGCGATAGCATAGCGGTTAGGGCATTTGCCTTGCAGGGCCGATTCGGGAGGCCGATTCGGGGAGGCCGATTCGGTTCAATCCCTGACATCCCATATTGTTCACTGAGCACAGCCAGGAGTAATTCCTGAGCGAAGAGCTAGGAGTAACCCCTGAACGTCGCCTGGTGTGACCCAAAAAAGTTAAATAAAATAAAATAAAATAAAATAAAATAAAACAAAACAATACCAGAGAAAGGTTCCGATATATTATTTGTGGGGAGGGGGAGGGAACTTACTCTGACAGAAATAAACCAGTATTGCTGCTATATACAAGGAAAGAGAATGTAGCTTTAGTATAGAAAAGCTTTTTGTACAGATTCTGTTATGGTGATGGTGTGCTTGTTTGCGTTGATTTGTTTTGTTTTTTGGGGGACACACCCACGCAATGCTCAGGAGCTACTTCCAGCTGTGTTTGGAGGACCAGCGGAAGCTGGAAATCAAACCAGGACCTCCCTAAAATACACGTGCTCATGCTGTTGTGCTAGCTCTCTGATCTGGAAAGCTTTGTGGGGATGGGACACATTATACTCTGGGACACTTAAGAACCACTCCAGGCTCTGTGCTCAGGAGTCACTCCTAGCAATACATACCCCAGGTGCTTCGGTGCTGGGGATCAAACAGGGATCGACTCCATACAAGGTGAGCTCATAGCTTCTGTACTATCTCTCCAGTCCTAGAAAATCATTTACTTTGGCCAAAAGCATGCTACCTTAGTAATGATGAGAATATTACGCATCACTCTTTCAAAATATCTTCGCTTAAGCTAAATTATTGAAAGCTGTGCTATTTGGGTAAACCAAGCAGATAGCCTAGTTATGTATACTAGGAAACTAATCTTCATAGGGGCAAGTCCCAGTCTAAAGAGTGAGTGAAGTAATCAGCATTTCAATCTCTGAATCCTCACTCCTGTTTCACTGTTCCATGCTTCAAGTGATTCAGAATATCTCACATTTTCTCAGTATCAGGGTAACCTGTTAGATTGTTGCTCAGTAGCATTACCTCAGTTAAAAAAATGCTTGGTAAACTTCCCTAAGTACTAGAATTTTCTCAAGAGAAATCTAAAGGCAATAATGCAATAATTTGAAATATCAGATTTCAGATTATTGAAATATCTGAAATATCATCTGAAAATATCTGAAAAAAAGTGAAGTAATATCTGAAAAAAGCGAAATACCTGAAATATATGAAATATCTGAAAAAAGTGAAGAACTCCCAAGAGAAATATTTAAGGCAGAATTCTTTAAATTAATAGATCACCCAAGTATTCAGACTGTTATATCACTATATAATTTATATTTGCAGGGACTTATTTGTAAAGGAGCTAAAAAAACTTAATCATTGTGTTATTTCATAATTATAAATCAGTATTTTTCATCTGCATTGTAAAAATGGCAATTTAATACTCAAAATAAGAGTTTAATTCAGAATATATATAAGTGTGATTTTTATTTTTTATTTTATTTTTTATTCTTTTTGGGTCCACCCAGTGATCCCTCAGGGGTAACTCCTGGTTCTGCACTCAGGAATTACTCCTGGTGGTGCTTGGGGATCATATGGGATGCCAGGGATAGAACGCGGTTTGGCTGCGTGCAAGGCAAACACCCTACCCGCTGGACTATCACTCTGGCCCCTGATTTTGATTTTTTAAAAAACAACTTTGTTTTTTAAAATGTGTTCTTTAAAGTCATGAAAAAAGGCCCAGGAAAAGTAATTTTTATTTGTTGTTTAATTTACTGGCCATATTTCAATCTATTGGAGAACATGATTTCAAATTAGATTAGAATATAAAGCAGTCAAGTTTACTAGTATTATGATTTCTAAATAGAGAGAGAATTCAGTAGAGAATGTGAAGACAATGTAGCAAGATAAATGTTCAATTTTATTGCTTAAGCTTATTATAATAAATGCAAAAAAGAATACTGTGAAATGCATTTCTATTTCCAAAGAATATCTTGTTCATATTAACAATAATAATAATTCTCAACTAAGGTTATACACTGAAAATTCATGTAAAAATACTTCCCTGGGCCGAAGCGATAGCCCAGCGGGTAGGGCATTTGCCTTGCACACGGCCCGCCCATGCCGGCCGGGTTCAATCCCGGCATCCCATACGGTCCCCGAGCACCGCCAGGAGTAATTCCTGAGTGCAGAGCCAGGAGGAACCCCTGAGCATTGCCAGGAGTGACCCAAAAAAGCAAAAAATAAAAAATAAATAAATAAATAAATAAATAAATACTTCACTGTATCCTATTCGTGTGTATGTCTTGTCTATGACAAAAAAAATTATTTGGAAGAGTGGTGGTCTGTACCACACCTGACTGTTCTCGGGAGATTTTCCTGGCTCTGTACTCAGTAGTGATGCCTAGTGGTGTCCAGAAGACCATCGGTGATTGATGTAAGGCAAGAGCCTTAACTCGGGTACCATCTTTCCCTCCCTCTATAAAAATGTAAAACTTGCGATTTTCACTATTGAAAGGGAGCCCCAGATGAAGATCTTGCTAACATCTTTCCAGTGCAAAGGCTCTGCCTTTCAGTGGCAGCTGGTCTTCGGGGTCTATATGAACTATATTCCAACATGCTCGTGAAACATCCAAAAGACCACGTGAAATGGTAAATTGTTAAAATGAAAAATCAACACCAGCAAGGATTGCAGGAGGAATACAGTACAAATTGTGTGACACATAGGATGTGGGCACCGTTCTTGTTTCTCACCACAAAGAATCTGAACTTGGCTTTCAATTCGGTCAGTTATGCCCAAGACAATGAACTTCATCTACTTAAGATTTGCAAGTCGGGGCCGGAGCGATAGCCCAGTGGGTAGGGCGTTTGCCTTGCACGTGGCTGGCCCATGCTGGCCCGGGTTCGATCCTCGGCATCCCATATGGTCCCCGAGCATCACCAGGAGTGACTCCTGAGTGCAGAGCCAGGAGAAACCCCTGAGCATTGCTGGGTGTGGCCCAAAAAAAAAAAAAAAAAAGATTTGCAAGTCCTCTACAGTTTTATGTGTTTTGATTTTTCCCAGCTTATAAATATGCGTTCTATAATTTTATATAAGTTTATCCTTCCCAAAATGTTTTCAAACATTTCATTTGATTTTGACAATACTGTAGAGAGATCAGACCTGTGTCTCTTTAAGAAAATAAAAGTTGGGGCTGGAGCGATAGTACAGCAGGTAGGGCATTTGCCTTGCATGCAGCCAACCGCGGGTTCTATTTCCAGCATCCTATATAGTTACCCCAAGCACTGCCAGGAGTAAGTCCTGAGTGTAGGGCCAGGAATAACCACTGAACATTGCCAGGAGTGACCCCTAAAAAGCAAAAAAAAAAAAAAAAAGAGAAATCACATTTTAGGTTATAGGTACTGGTATCTATTTAATAATATAAGATAATTATATTATGTGAGCAATTAATTTATTGATTTTAAGAAAATAAACATATTTGTAAAGTAAAACAATGTATATGCAAATTATAAGCATATGTATATACGCATGATATATAAATATGTTTATACACATAAATCTATGCACATATATGTACACATAGACTGCAATTAATTGGTTATTCATATTGGGCAAATTGTTAATGACAGATGAATAGCAACAAGTGGTATATATATTATTTCTCTCATTCTTGCAACTTTCCTATAATTCCTTTTTTTTTTTTTTTTGCTTTACCTGTCAGTGCTCAGGGATTACTCCTGGCTAAATACTATAGGGCACTCTGGGCAGTGCTAGGGCACCATACAGTTCTGGAGATGTAATCTGCTGTCCAGTATGCAAACCATGAACTCCAGTCTTTTCCCAGATCTTAAAATTATTTTCAAATGCCAAGTTTCTCTGTAGTTACAGAATGAGCTGTAATTTGCATATTATAATGCAGGTGATTAGAGGCAAAGTGGAGATCTAAAATCCAGATTTTATACTTTCCACACTTCCTCCTACTCTGTAATCTTATTTATGCATAAACAAAGTAAAAAATATTCCACTTAGCAGGCAGTAGAGATAATTCAGGGACTTAGCTCCTCGCCTTGCATGATATCGGTCTGGAGCCGATATCTGGGAGTAGTCCCAAAACAACCAGGTGTTAGCCCAAACCCCTCCCCCCCCAAAATAAACTTTTCACTGTATCATTGTATCACTGTCTTCCTGTTCGTCGTCAATTTGCTTGAGCGGGCACCAGTAACATCTCCATATGTCCTGTCTCATGCAAGTAGAGCCCAAGGGCTACCTACTCCAGGAACATAAAGAGCCTCAAACCATTCCATCAGGTCGTGGGAATGAGGTCTATAATTGTTACTGGTATTTGGCATATCAAATACGACACAGGTAGCTTGCCAGGCTCTGCCGTGCGGGTAGCATACTCTTGTAGTCATCTCAAAAAAATAAACTTTTTACTTAAATCATTTATGAATTATCCTGGAGCGAGCAGATGCCCTTGGGCTATGCTAGCACGTGACAGGACATATGGAGATGTTACTGGTGCCCGCTCGGAGCAAATCGATGAACAACGGGAAGACAAATGAAGACAAGTGACAAGGGATCACATCTTTTAGCTAATCAGTCTTCAGTAATTGGTATCGTAGCATGAAAAAACAATTATTTTTAACCATTAATTTATTATATCCATTCCATATAATTTTTATAACTTTATTTGATCCCTATAGATAAAGCAGATAGAATAGGTATTGTGACTTTACAGATTATAAGTGACCTTACAGATTAAGGAACAGGTGATATCTGAGTACCACCCAGAGTTATCCCTGAGCACAGAACCAAAAGTAGCCCCTGAGTACTGCTGCGTGTGGCCCAACTTCATCTCCCGAAATAAAGAAAAGGGTGTTATTGCTATAATACTGGTTAGGGCAGCTAAAGGGCCATCACATCCTCAAGCCCTAAAATTCTACAACTGGTCCTCTTTCAATAGATCTTCTGACCTTCCCATACTTTTCATACTCCTAATGACTCTATCTTAAATTTTCTAAGCTTCATGTTATACTGAGAATAAAAAATAACACTTTTTTAAAAGAACAACAAATTAAGAATTGTGTTTGTTTTATTTACTAAAATATACATAACAACTCAAATGTATTATGTCCCTGCCTCTTTTTTGCAGAGCAAGGTGCTATAGAGACGTTACCTAATTTTGACTCTTTCTGAACTACTGTGACATAAATTCTCATGGTCCCATTTAGAAACCAGAGAGAGCAAGTTGGCCCACATTCCATACCTACAAGGCCAAAGCAGAATCTCAAACTAGGTGACCTGAACTCAGACTTCCTTCTTCACTAACTAGTCTGTCCTCCACATTTCCCATATGCTCTGATTTCTGGAATGGACAGAATTATTTCCAGGATCATAGTATGTATGGGCAAGTATATGTTTGAAAAGGCAAGTACCTCATCTTACTTGATACCAACAGCAGCCCCTGGCACACTTAGCATTCAATAAATGTTTATTGAAAAAATGTTATTTGGCATTATCTGTTCAAATGATTTTGAGATATCATAAGTTAAATAAACCACAAGACCTAAAATGTTGAATGGTTCAATTAAATAAAACACAGCTTTCAAAGCCAAAGAGAAAAATACAAGAAACAATTTTGTTTTGCTTTTTAAAACATATCAAGGAAGAGGTCAGGAGAAAATACAGCAGATAAGGCATCTACAACTGGCCCACATTCGATTTCCTCCAGCACCACCAGGAGTGATCCCTGAGCACAGAGCCAGGACAAAGTCCTGAGCACAGCAGGGTTTGGTCCATAAACAAAGAGAAAAAGAGGAGGAGTGATGAGGAGGGCTGGGCAGGAGGTGAGGTGTTTGCCTTGTTTGTGACCTACTCCAGTTTGAACTGCTGGAACCACAGAGGGTCCCCAAAGCACTACTAAGGGTCACTCCCAACCACAGAGTCAGCAATAGTCCCTGAGCACTGCTGACAGCTCCCGGCCCTCCAAAGCCCAGGAAAACTCAATTTGCTTTCCAAATAACCTAGTAGATGGGGGCCTTGGATTGTCCAGAATATCATTTGTAGATTGTAATTTCTAATATCAATGACAAAAAGTGGTGCTCAGTCTCACTGCTAGCTGGATCTCATGATTTCTCGTTTTCGATAAGCAGTCTGATAGAATGCAGCTGGCTTTCTTTCTAAGGCGCCGCTTTGAGGTGGTGTTTGAGCAATGCTGCAGGAAGGGACCAATCTGGGAAGAGGAAAACAAAAATTCACAGGCTGCTCTTTTCCACCTCTTTCTTTCCAACTCATGTTCCAGCTGTCCCTTGTGCGATTTCTTCCACTCTGGAGTCTTCCATATTATGCATTGTGTACATTCTCCTTTCAAAGAATAGTTAGGGGAGAACCACATTGGACACCTTTCCTCTGTAAGTAAAATAGCCTCTGTCTGATCCAAGCACTCCACACAATGCACAGACATCTTAAGTGCCCAGCTTAACTTTACTGCAGTGTAAGGGAATTTCAGGGTAAAAACTGCATTCATGGAAGCCAGTCACACATCGGGTCTCAGGTTACTCAGCTTGGCATTGGTTTAAAGCATTAAAGTGAGTCCTTTCAGGCACTGCCCGTTATCACTCCCTTTGCTGTCCATTACCCTTGCCCGAGGCTCTGGCTTTTAGCCTCTGGTTCTTCTTATTGATGCACCTGCCAGTCCCAGATATGGGGACTCACTGAGCCTGCAAAATAAGGCCTTTTCCTGACTCAGGCTGCACACCTTGACCACCTCGCAGTGTCCAGACCCCTGCTGCCCACATCACCAGCCTTTCCCTTAATTTTGCCCCTTCTTCATATCATTACTTTGTTCTAGCTCTAGTTCTCTGTCATAGATGTGAAGTATTTGCAAATTATTCCTCCATTTACTTACAAACAAGATTAGAGGAGAGCAACTAGCCGAGGGTCTGTACCA
This sequence comes from Cryptotis parvus, assembly GCA_021461705.1. Classification (NCBI taxonomy): domain Eukaryota; kingdom Metazoa; phylum Chordata; class Mammalia; order Eulipotyphla; family Soricidae; genus Cryptotis; species Cryptotis parvus. Next base: position 51,632 of record JAJIBD010002249.1, read on the forward strand.
AATTAGGGAAGAGTCTACCTCTGCTCATGTTTCTTTGTGCCTCAAAGTCACTCTTTTCTAACAAAAGGAATTTTTTCTTTTAACTTTTTTGGAGGGATACCCGGAGATGCTCAGGGATTATTCCTGGCTCTGCACTCAGGAATTATTCCTGGTAGTACTTGGGGGAAGGGGACCATATGAGATGCTGGGGATTGAACCTAAGTCAACTACATGCAAGGCAAATGCCCTCACCGCAGGACTATAGCGCCAGCCCCACCTAAAAAAAAGCTTTCTTAGGATTTCTAGCACCAACCACATCTTGAGGTTACCTGGCTTCCTGAATAACAAATGATTATCAATCTCTGTCCTTTGGGATGGAAGGAAAAAGCTGACAGTGCTCAGGCCTCATTCCTGATTCTGTGCTCAAGAATCTTATGCTCAGGGGGGACAACACGTGGTGCAGGAAATCAAACCAAGATTGGTTGCATGCAAGGCAGCCCTAATCTCTGTGTTACCTCTCTGGCCTCATCTCCATCTTTTTAAAAGAAATCTCTGTTTTCTTTTTATTTGCATTTGTATTTAAACAAAGAAAATGAAAGAACTGTTAGCAGGGTCACTGGCCAATTAATGCTTACTAAACAAAGAATATATTTCAGGCAAATACTTGCTTAGTATCAATGACCTGTAAGAGTTCAGAAAAGCAAGGAGAAACTGAGTACATGGAGTAACTTCTGCATCTTGGATATTACTATTTGCTTTCCGACTCTATTATTTCTATTTCTTGACTTGTCATTCTGGCTACAAATAAAAGATATATAGGAAAAGATATAAAATATAGCATATACATATGTACCTGTAAAGTCAGAATTTTAACCCAGGTCAGTTTGTCTCCAAAAGTCTATGGTGTCTCTCAAATGAAAGTCCTATATAAATAAATGCTGAATAGAAAACCCAGCCATCCAGCCATTAATTGCCTGAAAGCATTTACATTTTCCTCAATTTACACCTCTTTTTTTTCCAGACTAATTAAATTTCCTAAACCAGTAAAGGTGCTTCTTCCCACAATTTTCCTAGGCTTTTTGGTAAAGAGCTAAATGAAAGTTTGCTGTGAAGCTGGTGAGGAAGAGAATACAGAGATTCCGATAAAAACTTGCATATTGCAATAGGTGCAATATGTACCTATTGAGTGGAACAACTCCAACCAATACACAGACTGGCGCATACCTTGCTTGTGAAGGGCTGACCTCTCTTCCACTGCTCCTGTGAGCTCATTCTCAGGGCAGTCCTGAGAAGGTCAGAACCCTGCCCCCACCTAGAAAGCAGTATTGGTCATTTAATATCTAGGACATTGCAATGAATATGTTTTCCATTACAGCATTATCACTTGTTGTTCTGAATAAATGGGACATACACTCACTTACTTAATGTGTTTCCCTTGATTTATATGTTCTTGCTTCTTAAATCATTTCCAGAAACTCTTAGGAAATGTGAAAGGAATTTATCAGATAAATGTGTTATCGTTCCCTCCAACAGAATGTCTGATCACTTCTTGAAAGATCCTTTCCAAATTCTTTAGCTCAAATTGATTTTAAATAACTTGAATATACACACCATAATGAGGAAGCCAATGTATTCAGTTAATTTGCATCAGTCTAAATTTTCCTGACAGATGACTTCCTTTACCAAGTACTTTTTAGTTCTAGTCAGGTTATTGCTAAAGATAAGAGATTTCATCTCTCATAAAGATGCCAGTCAATAAGAATATTAACACAAATTCTTTCCCCTTGAGTAGAAACAAGCTGTCATTTTAGCCATGTTGCTGTGTCAGACTTTCTATTGTCAAACACAACAAGTGATGAGAAAATCAATTTACTCTTTAGAATTAGTCAAGTGAAGAATCCTTTGAAGAGGGGGTGCAAGGTTTTGCTTGGATTCCATAATCACGTAGAAACTAGTACTGTGTATATATGTTGGTAAAATGTTGTGAAATTTAATGATGACTATCTGCTGCCAAAGACTTTGCAGACAGACTCTATCTCTGAAAAAGAATTCCCTGCTCCTAAAATAGAGGTTTGATGAGCAACAGATGTGGTTTAAATGAACCCTTGTTCAACTGAAGTAAGAATATATTTTGACCTGAGTCTCAGTTCTAAAGAGAGAGAAGTGACTAGCAAAAGCCGCAGTGAGAGGTTTCTTGTGGGGTTTGCATATATTTATGATTTCATATACTCTCTCATAGGGCAGAATACAAATGAGTTTTCAAGTAATACTTTCTAATGGTTGGAGGATGCCATGCATCCTGCTTATGAAACAATTTGCAATACTTTGTAGTCTATGATGTGTGGAAGAAAGCACTTCAATGGGTAGCCACAACCTTTAGCATGATCTATGCCCTGGCACTGATTTGCAAGTTCCACAATTTAGATTCTCCACCCACAACGGGAAGATTAGATCGTTATTCAAGAATGACAAGCATTTCACATTCAAAAATGACTAAATAACGAAGCGCTTGGATTCTATAGAAATGCTGTAGAGAAAAGGAGATTAATTTCAAACTCAAATCTAGTACAAACATGACCTCCCTATTGTAAATCTCATGAATAGGAAAAGAAATTACATCTAAAGCTTTGTTTCTAGAGCTGAGTATTTGGAAATATATTAATACGAGGATGTTTCAGGTGGGGGAAAAAAAGATGTTTATTTTAATCTCTTGTCTGTGAGGAGGGGAGAGAAATTCTTGCTGCTAACTTTTGCTGAAAGAATGCAGTTGGTAAAGATTTAAAATGACAGGAATGGAAAGGCTATCTTTTTTATTTCCTTGCCTGTAGGCAGAACTGTGGCTAATCCATCTTAGAAAAAAGAAGTTGGTCTGTTTGGAGGGGGTTTGGCTCCCCAAATCTCCAGGTGAGAATGATAAAAAAGTAAAAAGCGCAGAAGGAAAAGCTCAAGGGCCTTAAAATTAATAAAGGTCCGTTTTGACTGACATCATTTCAATCAAAGCGCGTGGCACAAGTTTTCTGTAAAAGTTCCATTTAGCATTAGTATAACGGCTGGTCTTTATTTTGTTCAACTCTCCTCATTCCACTGGTGAGGGAAGGAGCTTGCAGCTAGGATTCTGGGATGACCAGACACTGGACAAATGGAATCAACAGTCATCTGTTAGTCACATAAACTAACAGCTCGGAACTAGAAGTTACATGCTAGGTGGGCCATACAGAAGCATTAAGAAACCCACTGAAGGAGAGACTGGAGGGCAGGCTTTGTAGAGGCAAGGGGTTGGAGTGTACCCTCTTTCTCAGGAGAGGACATATTGGTCTTGTTTGAGTGATGTTGTGGACTGGTAGGAAAGTGAAACCCATTAGGTTAAAGACCAGATGAAGACCAGCTGGCCCAGCTGCAGAGCATTCAGCTGAGTAGGAAATAAAGGTAGGAAAACGGGCTTGCATGTTTAGGACCCTGTGAAGCTCACAGATATCAGTGCAAGCATGTTTCCATCCTACATGCCCCTTGTCTCTATTAGCCAATGTGGCTTAAAAAAATGCTTCTTTTTCAGACTCTACCTGACGACACTTTAGTTGTGTCCTTTGTGAAAAGAGTCAGTTTTGACTGGATGATAACAATGGACTTGGAGCGGTTTTTCAAGCATGAGTATGCTCAGGTCAAAGTCATATAATTAGATGATTCATATTGAACCACCCTTTGCGACTCACTTTGATATGAATGAAAAGAGAGAGTCCGAAATCATCCAGACAAAACGAATATTTAACCCTTCATTGGTCTTAAATTTGTTACAAAGTAAATGTTGGTTAACTCTAGACTTATGACTAAAGAGTCCAGCTGGTCGCAGTGAACACGTTCCCGCCTTATGTCCAGCTTGTCCAGTGAAGGCATTCCCGCCTTATATCCAGCTTGTTCAAGTGAAGACATTCCTGACTATGTCCAGCTTGTTCCAGTGAAGACATACCACCTTATGTCCAGCTTGTCCTAGAGAAGGCACTCCCCGCCTTATGTCCAGCTTGTCCCAGTGAAGGCATTCCTGCCTTAAGTTTCTAAGGTCCACTCTCAAGTCAGAGTGTTCAACTTCTCTACCAGTTACCACACGGTAGACAAAGGCACCAGGAGAGATAGTAACCTCAGGGCAGAGTCTAGTCATCTGATGCCAACAACTATTCCTGAAAATCTTGTCAAGGCTTTTGTTTTTGAGCCAGAAACATTCACTGTATATTTACTATTGCAGTTACAGTGATCATTTGGATAATTCTCATTCTCCAGTGATCCAAAAGAGAGCGGGGTGGTGGGCCAAAAACAGCATCATGTATTTATACAGGGAATTTTTCTGTGCAAACAGAGGGTCATCAGACTCCCCAAAAGGTTCTGAATTCCATTAAAACCGCCATGTTCACAAGTCTGGCTTCAGTTCTTCCTAGAGCATCGAGGTCTGTGATCATCCCCACAGCCCTTTGGCTCCAGTTACAACCCTGGCATTGGAGCCCTGTGTTCTGGTCCTGCCGTAAGCCCTGCAGCAGCTGGTTTAGGAGTGTGAGGTTGCTGTCTCTGCGAGGCAGGGTAGGGGGTGGGGAGGCAGTTCCCTTTAAACTCGATCACTGCCATCTTGGCCCGATCTTGCGCACTCGATTTGGGATCTGCAGCAAGCTCGTAACCTCCATTCTGGCCTTGGTATCGCGGGCGCCAGTACTTGAAATAGCTTTGGGTTCAAATCTTTCTCCGTGAGCCAGAAGTCAGCCATTCACATGGCCCGCTCGTTGGTATCTCCCAGCTTCCCATAATCCGATGAGCTTTTCCGTGTAACCCCTCATTTCGGTCCGCAAGCCCAAGTTGCCTCAATGTGTTCGTGTTGCACCAGTGTCGTTAATAAATTCCGCAACAGGTGGATGCGAGACTCAGGGCGAGGCCCAGGCGGCGATATAAGCGCCCATGGGAGATGGCGGTGGCGGTTCGTCAAGGCGTTTAATCACTGGATCTAAAGGCATGTTCCTTTTCAATGATGAAGCTATGCCAGATCAAACCATTCAGGAGTCATACTCTTATTTCAAATACAGTGCAAAGTTATTCTAAATAACAGAAATGAAACTTCACAGAATCCAGTGACTGGAACCCAAGCCCAGCTGGGCCGGCTACCCTTCACAGTTTTCCCCCCTCCCTATTCTTCTAACCCCCAGGTATCCTGAATCACTTCCTTAAAAACCTGGACTCCTGAGAAATTCAGCTTGGAACCAAGCAGAAGAGATACTATCTAAGGTTACTTCCGACTTCACGCCAGAATGAATGGATAAATCATGGACTCTGGGGTCAAACAGGCTTAACTTCAAAGTTTAGTTCTGTCACTTCCTGAGTGCAGTGTTGAGACTGTTTTACCATCTGTAAAGTGTAAAGTGAAGATAAATATAATGTCGTTTTGGACATTTGCTAGGTTAACAGTGGTGGAACTACGTAGCTCAAAAACTTTCCATGCCCTAGGCTCCATGTACACCACCACAGAGCCAAAAAAAAAAAAGTGTAAAGAAAATGCTTTAATACAATTAACTCCTAGACTCGGTGAAAACTAAGGTGGTTCCCAAAGGGAAAGCTGGGGTTTGGGAGGAAGTTTGTAGTGGTCTTTATTGGGGGATGGAGGAGGGTGGAAGGTGGGAGGGGAGGCATAGGATGGAACTATGAGTACAGTGAGTTCCATACATCTGAGGTGTAAAAGTTCTATTTTGAAAATCCCATGTTGTAAACCTATGGTAAATCAATCATAATAATAATTTAAAGTCTAGGGCCTGAAACCTACTAGGGATTTGGGCATAGCACCTTGTAAAATGCTATGGGAGCAGGGAGATAGCTCAAAGAATTGGAGGACATTCTTGCATGCTCAAGACCCTGAGTTTGATTCCCAACACAGCAAGTGCCCCAACCCCCAGACAACCAGGCATAATCGTAGTCACTCCACACAGCAGTGCCCAGGAGCACTTTATAAGCATTCTTGTCATGAACTGTCACCTGAACATTATAACAAATATTGCAGGGAATGATCTTGGGCTCCAGAGTTTCCCCCTAAAAGTATATATATTATAATATAATATGTACATATATATGTATGTGTATATACATATATAATGTATATACATATGTATGTGTATATACATATATAGTTTATATATGTATATATGTTTACACATTATACAAAACATGCATATATACATATACATACATATGTATATACATACATAATGTGTATATGTATATTTGTCATAAAAGGGAAAAATTGTGGCTCTGACTTGAGCAGAACAAGCGAGGGAAGATCTTATACTTGAATTAGAAAATTACAGAAAGAACCTTGTCATTTCTGCAGTCCAAAACTTGAGGCTAAAATTCCTCTTTAGAACTTGAATTGGTTTTTATTGTTCCAAATCAGTGGAGGCGGGAAAGTGCTTCTAATTCACTGAACATTCTGTATGCACTGGAGGCGAGTATAGTACAGACACACCCCAAATCTCTTAAATGACACCATGGTCAATTCGACCACCACAGATGGAATTTAAAGCATGTTGCTTTCACCAAAGAATAACATGAATAACAGGAGACATTCATTAAGAACTCTTTAATACTAAGCCACAAGAAACTCAGTACCTGACAGCTCACGCTCCATATTTCACCCATATCATAAAACAATTCACCAGAGGGCTGTTGTTCATTTGTAGAGCTGCCTATCTGAAAGTCTTTCAGTAGCCTGGTAGCCTCCATAAAACGCATCCCGGGAGGAAGTGAATTCTGAAAATCTCACCTTTGGGAAATTTACCCTGCCATTCTCTTCAGTAATGCACTGGCTGCCTAACTGTAGGGGCCAGATCAGCTGATACCAACCTTCTCTTCCCTCAGAAACTACCATGTGAAAATTGGTTCAAGTTACGTTTTGACACTTTCTCCTTCCATGTTTCATGAGGTGTTTGTTCTTTTTTAATTTTGAGAAAATTTCAAACATACATTTCCCAAGGTCAGGGATACCATAAATACCCTTGAGTCTACTTTGCAGCTCCCAGACTCTGTCCAGCTTTCACTTCCTGTGGCTCTCCCGGGCGTTACAGAGGGTAGGCCCCTTTTACCCCCAAACCTAGGCCCTTTGCCACCTAACACAGAGCAAGGATCTACTAAATACGGTAATCACTCCCTGAACACCTGATGTACACAGGACCTTCATCTTGGCCCTCCTGCGAAAACTACTCCTGGCCCCAAACCTTAGCAGCCAGGAAGCACCTGAGCTAGATGGAATCCACAAAAAAGGACTGAGATTTGCAAGGGCTTTTGTGCTAGGGACCACAGGGAAAGTACAATGGGTATGATGCTTGCTTGCCTTACCGGCAGCCAACCCAAATTGGATCCTACCATCCCATGGGGTCTCTGGAGCCTCACCGGAAGTGACCCTGAGTGCAGAGCCAAGTGTGAGCACAACCGTGGTGCTCCCCCTCCTACCCTCAGGAAAAGGTTGGTGGGAGAATTGGAAGGGGATGAGATTTGAACTGAGTTTTGAAAGAACTGGGAGGGAGAAATTTCTAGCCTAGGAGGGGCGAGGCAGAGTTAAGATAGGAAACAAGCAACAAGTCTTTAGGGGGTGATTCATATTCTAATGTGCTGGGGTAGGTGAGATTGGGGGCTGCGGGGAGGCTGGAAGTGAGGAGGAACGGAGGCTCTGAGTGCCAGGATGAGGAAGTCCCTTCTAAACAAACTAGAAGGTAGCAAGTTTGGGGGGAAGATGGGGAGGTGGGGGGGGGGAGGGCGGGAGAGAAAGTGCTCAGAGAACCGCAGAACTTTCTCAGCTGACCCCAGCTCCAAGAACCGTGGAGCTGGGCTTGTTGCGCCCTCTCAGCAGACCGTGAAAATGAGGAATCAAAGAAAGGGATCAGGGGGGCCCTCTGAAAACCATCATCAGGAAAACAAGAACCAGGAATAAAGAGAAGCACCAGGGCACCTGGTCTGACTCTAAGAAGCACCGGTGCTTCCTAAGCACTCGGTCTCTGGAACGCCGGCCTTCGCAAATACATCTTCCTCCTCCGCCCGGTCCAGCCACGGTCCAGCCACAGGCAGCTACTGTGCGGGGTGCCGGGCCGGGGAGGCGGGACCGCCCGCCCGGAGCCCCGCGGCCCCTCCCGGCCGCCGGCGGGCCAGCTGCACGCACTGTTTGTTTGCCGCGGTTTGCATACACAGATTGAGTTGCTGGTGTTTTGCCACCCCCTTCCCCAGCGTGTCCAGCGGTGTCCCGAAATTCACCCTCAGAGCAACTTGTGCCGCTGCTCCTCCTCTTCTTGGAACTGCCTTTTGTTTGTCTGGCAGCCCGGGTTCTATGGGGGGGGTGCGATGATAATAATACGCGGGCTTATATAACCCTCCATCCTGCAAGCACTTCGCAGACAGTCCCTAATGAATCCTCCGGCCCGACCGCTGGCCCAGCTGCTTTAGCACAAACCGACCAGCCCAGAGCCAGTCGCCGAGAGCAAAAAGGAAGGCAGGGAGGGTCAGAGGCCATCAGAGGCCACGGCTGCCCAGCCTGGCGCGCCCCCCGGGTCAGCAGAGATAAGGAGCCATGACTCGCGCCCTCCGTCGGGGTAAGGAGGTCCCGCTGCCGCCTTAGCCTGCCCGCTCCCAGAGCTGCTTCTCTAGAGAAGATCTGAACTGTAAGTATGGTTGGGGCTCGGCTTTTCCTTTTAATGGAAAGGAAACTTTTTTCTCGCTGCCCGTGTCTATTGCATATCTTCCTTCTTTCCTTGCCCCCCCAAAAAAAAAAAACTGCAATTACTTCCATTATTCAAATTCTTTGATCCTGGAAAGCGATCCCGACCAAACAACTCCATCCAATCGGCTCCCTACAGATAATAATAGGGAGAGGAGAATAAGCTGTAGGTTGATAACTCACCTGACTGAGAGCACTCAGAGGAGGTGCTGGAAGCTGGTCCTGTTTCCCTCACCTAGACGGGAGCCCCAGGTATTCCTGTTTGGTAGCAGACAGGAAAGATGGAAGGACTTTGACCTTCAGCTTCTCTCCTACAGCTCAGACTTGCAGCAGAGATAACTTGCGAGCTCCTTTGCATGCCCTGCAATACGTCTCATTTTTGGTATTAGTTGGAAAACCGCACCGGCTTGTGTAAACTCTGCAAAATAGCTAACTGCAGTGGACATGTGGATTATTATTAAGTTCTCACTTGAAGCACAGTTGAGGGGTCTAAGTAGTAAAGAAACATGGCATCATTCCTCAACTTCCGGCAAAACCCAAAGGGCTGTTAGCAATGTGTTTCTGCAAAGAATGCCGAATTAGCAAAGTTTTTTCCTCCGGAGCTATTCCCATTGCTTTGGAAATTCTTTCACCAGAAGGTAAACGAAAATCACAGAAAGAATTCCAGCATACATATAGAGTATGATTTGCTAATTAAATAAACCAAGAAAATTGAGTTCTGTTTTGGATAATGTTACATTTTGAATTTATAAAAACATGATTCTAAGTTGATGTCCAATGAGATATAGAAAGCCTTTGTCTTTGTGGGGCAGGAGCGATAGTACACCTGGTTGCCTTGCATGCCTCCCAGAGTTGGATCTCCTGCATCCCATATGCTAGGAGTGATCCTGAGTCCAGAGCCTAGGCACCACTGCTGTTTCCCAGAAAACAAGTAAACAAACAAAAACAAAAAAGATGTTGTCTTTATATATCAAGCAAGGAAATGAAGATAAAAGTTGTCAATATTGTAGAAAAATAGGGCCTCTCAGTTTTAGTGCCAAAAGTTCTATAATAAGTTTACTGGAACTTATATTTGCTATAGATAAATAGATGTAAATAGATATAAAACAATGGAAAATGTGGGGCCGCAGCGATAGTTCAGCAGGTAGGGCGTTTGCCTTGCACACGGCCCGCCGTGTCAGCCCGGGTTCAATCCCTGGCATCCCATATGGTCCCCCAAGCACCGCCAGGAGTAATTCCTGAGTGCAGAGCCAGGAGAAACCCCTGGGTATTGCCAGGTGTGACCCAAAAATGCAAAAAAAAAAAAATGGATAATGTGTACATGTGATTGTGTATACATAAATATCTGAGAGACTAGAATAACAACTTATGTATTCAGTAATTAACTATTTAATATTTAATTATCTAAAATCTTATGTATCTGTCCAGTGCTTAACATCTTATATGAGAGTATATCCAAAATGGACCAAATAGAAATATTTCATATTAAATTTCAGAATTTAATAGAGCTATTTAATCATTATTAATCAACAAACATGGGAACCATTAGAAAGTTATGTTTATTTTGAAGATTTTTTAAAATGATATTACTATTCACTTTTTGGGGGACTTCCAAGAAATTCTAAGGTATAATTATAGTTGGAAATAAAGTTGACTTTTAGTTGCTTTGACTCCTACACTTACGTGATTTGTCAACACTAAATGTACTCGAAATAATTTGATTACTAAGATTATCCCTCTAGGTTAATTTTTAAAAAGGTTACTCACATGATCTCAACATTAACCTCAAAGGCATAAAGGCATGCTCAGTTATAATAGAAAGAACACGGAGTAGGATGAATGATAAAGTTGTGACTCGTTTTTGCTGTTACCTTGTATATGACTTTATGAATAATTAGGACTTTAAACCTCATGCTTCACATCAGATATATAAAATACATATAAATATTTATGATATTTAAGTAATGTGATATAAATGTATTCATTATATAAAGCCAGTTTTACTTATTCCAGGAAACAAATTATATATATATACATATATATATATATATATATATATATATATATGTATATATATGTATGGGGGGGGTACAACCACACCCAGCAGTGCTCAGGGTGTACTCCTGGCTCTGGATTCAGGCATTACTCCTGGCTGTGTTCTGAGGGCCATATGCAATGCATGGGATTGAACTGATCCCATGCAATGCAAGCTCCTAAACCCCTTTACAATGTCTCCCAAGAAGAGAATAATCAAAGGGACATATTATGTGTAAACTAGCATAGTACCTGAAAATAACAGTGTTTCAGACAAGTTTAAAGCTTAGGGCCTTTCCATTTTTTCATCTTTGACTTAATACCTTATTTTCTTGAGAATCTAGTTTGTATGGCATGCCAAGTATTAATGCTAAGTACTAATGATAATACAGGTGAATACGATTAATAATCTGCCCTGGAAGAGTTTAAACTCTGCGAAAACAAACCCAAATGACAGACAATTTTCCCAACAGCATAGTACCTGCAGTGTGTTTACAATTAAGTGACAGAATTAAAAGGCCTGAGTTATTATCTCTACCCAGAAAATCAAAGGAACTATCAAAAGCTGATATTGATTGTGTGAGTTTTACAGGATCAGCAGGAGGTATGGAAAAATACTCTGATAACAAAGAACACAGGAGTGCAAAGTGAGGAGAGAAGGGGAGAAAGCTTGCTGCAGCTGATGCTAGAGTTGAATTTGGGGCGATCAGAGATTTAGTGAGGACCCAGCATGATTATGCTGATACTTAGACATGTTTCTGTAGCCAAACTCAAACTCACGCATGAACCAGTTCATGATGCACAATGGAGTTTGTTTTATAGGTTCAGATAAAGACACAAGCTTGGACATTTTGCCTAAAAAGGTAGCTCAGTTATGTCAGTGAAATATTGTTTGGTTCAGTGATGCTTTTGTTGGGCCCATCTTGGTGATAAAAGCCTTGTAGTGTCAACTCCTTTAGTCTCCAGCTCCACCACTTTAATAACCCAGCTGTAATTAGTGAGGACACCTGGCTGAGAAGTTGAGAGTGGATGTGGTTTGTGTTTCTGGAAGACTAGCATTCAGCATGAGGTGTGGATTGTGAAAGGGTGTGGTATTGCCATAACTAGAAGAGTAATAAAAAACTACTGGAGTGAGCATGTGAGATGTGCTGAGGGTTAGAGCATGTGGGTAGACGTGAGTGCACAGATTCCAGGCAGACTTAAATGGTAGAATATTCTCAACTTAGAGACTATAAGAAGCAGAGGAAGCAAAAGAAAATGCTTATAATATTGGTTTGGGACTTGGGTAACCTCACCTAAGTAACCCAGTAGAGGGAATACCATAAAATAAAGGAATACCATAAAAATAAGTGATATGCCATTTACAGAGGAAAAAATGAATTAGTTGGGGGTCATTTAGGTAGAGGTATCAGTAAAGGCCAACCTCCAACACTGAGTAAAAATTAAAATTATGTTTTATTGATTTGAAGTATAGAATATTTGAAGTATAGAAAAGAAGTATAAGGGAGATATAAAGTATATAAAAGTGTAGATTCTGGATAGCTGGACTTTTTCTTTGAATTTCAGGAGATCCAAAAATACTGGGCTTATTCTGTTATGTTTGATGTCCCCCAAGAATGTCAATAATAGACTCACTGGGTTCTGGGGTTTTATGCTGTATCTCTGCTATTGAGTGAATTATTTTCCCATTAAGCTTCTCAACAGGAAGGCCATGTCTAGGGCAGTCTGGCCAATAGTCATGTATACTTTCAAAACGAGTAATTTGTACTTCCTCTGAGTCTTCAGAAAGGAACAGAGACCAGGAAAAAGATATGTAGCTAGTAGAACACTTACTTGTAAATATGCATTCATAAAGAATGAATGCTTATTCATGAGGAAATGGCCTTGTCTTGGCAGGAATTTTTCCCTCTTTTTGAATTGGAGAAGCCCATTCAGAGACTAGAATAAAGAAGATTTTAAGAGCAAGGGAGATGACTTCTCTCTTCATTATTTATCTACAATCATTCTGTCTTCCAGGACATCTACCTTAGCTTAAAGGGTGGGAGGAAAAGAGGGACAGATTAGATTTACGGATTTTTAAAAGATGATAATTAAGAACGTTAACATTTAGGATGAATACAAAACATTCTGCTTAGACTGACAGGAAGCTGTGACCGTTTTAATCTTTGAGGTCTGATTCCTTGATAACCTTAGTTTTCCAGTGCCCTTTTCCCCTTTCTCTGCTTAGCACTCAAGCTTTTATGGCAAAGCCTCTATCAGATATCCTGGATTTCAGAGCTCAGCCCCACTCATTTATTTACAAAAAAGGTTTAGCCCCAGACTTGAAAAAGTCAAAGAAAATTTCCTTCTGTTGATAAACACGGTATCAACATATTAAAAACATTTAAAGGTATTTCCACTTTGAAATATTTGGTTAATATCTAAATTCCATCTGGCTTCTCATGGCTCACTTCAGAATCACCCAAATTTCAGAAATGATCATTATCTTTAAAATGATGAAAAATATTTCTTTTTTTGCTAAATGAACAGCAAAAAATAAAGTATACAAAATAATCACCGAATTTACACTTAGAAGAGAAGTTTGCATCATGGCAATTTATTATTTAAAGAAAGGTGCGAGACATAGTTAAAGAATTCCCATTTGCATCATTTGAAGTCTGAAGAGTTCACAGATCGCCTTCTATGGGGTGGGCCATTCCATATGAAAGTTACACAAGCTATTTATAGTCTTAGCTTCATAAGCAAGCCCTGTGCTCCCTCACAATCTTTTTATGTTTGCTGACAGAATGACTTACAGCAGGTTGGCTATTGCCCTGGCTGCTATGATTTGTTCAGAACGGAGAGGGTGCAACTTGCTGTGAGCCGCAGACACCTGAGTCCTTAATACGGCTGGACTTGGCCTCATTGCTGTGTGCACCGCAGAGAGCTGGAAACGCCCCAACTCTCACTTGGGTTTGGCTTCCTGTTCACATGTTTTCAGGTCCCATGTCATTGTGCATGAAGTAATGGTCCCATATGTGAGCGCCAGCCACAATGGCAAGATTTGTGTGGTTCAGTGCAAATTTTCTAATGAGTACATTTTGGACCATTGAACGATTCTTTAGGGAAAGCAGTTAGGAACTGATTGTTTCCAAGGTTAAAGGAGTGAGGACAGAATGCATTTTGCAACAAGACACTTGAGGAGACAATTAATGAAAAATTACCTCAAAATACTAAAAACCCAAAGTTCTTCTTCCCTTATGCACTTCTTCCCTTATGCTTTTTTATAAATGTGTACATGTGTGTTATACAGGAGAAAATGCCTCCAATTCATGGTTTAAAAATATATGTTACTGTTTCAACATTTCTCTAGCTATGAATGGCACTAGTGTTTTTCGCTGAGGACTTATTTAAATGGTACTTCTTTGAAGCAGAATCTGACAAGTTTACAAAGTTTGAGAGCCAGGAAATACAGCTCGATTTCTGAACAATTGAGAAAGCCAAGAGAGTTCAGTTCAATCTTACTTGCTTTATAGCATGGATTTATAAGTAAGTGCTAAGTGCAATAACACACGAATGTAGAGAGGAAAGCCAAACCAAACTTTTAAAGTACAGCTCTTAAACCATCAAGCTTAAGTTCCTGACATATCATCGACAGGTGAAATTTTTGGCACACACCCATACTGATTTGTGAATGTTAATGTCAAATTAATGGGCATATGTGCCAATGTTTTATAGAACAGTTAAGGACTTGGGAAGTCTTGCAGCATCATCCTTTTTTTTTTTAATGAATGAGAAACTGGGATTCACGAGTCTGTTCTGTCAGCCTAAGTACCCCTGCATGTCTCCACACACTGGGTCTCAGAGAGTAAGGCTAACTATGAAATTGCTAGTAGGCCAAAGTGAGGTAAAAGAGAGAAGCAGTTACCATTTACTTGTATAGAAAAAAACTGCTGCTTTCCCAGGCTTCCAAAACAACCAACCAAAGCATATGAATAACACGTAAACCCTACAGTAATGCTAACAGGTAGTAAAAGCAAGAACAATGTGATACTAAACCTGTATAAAGAAGTTCCCAGGGAGGGAGCTTCACGGAGCCGCTTCTGCGGCTTCCCTGCTACCCTGCCTCGAGAACAGCTGCTGAAAAACGGTTGATTTCTCTTTGCTGTGGCTGAGATCATCTATATCTTTCAGTTAGCGAAAACAGGTAGTGGGTGCATAAGACAAGCCAAGCGTCATCATTCTTTTTTAAGTTGGGGGATATTTGTAATGCTGGGAATGTGGAAACAGAATGTGCAACTCCCAGGATATTCTGGGTGTGGTCGAAAGGGCAGTAGGGCTGGGTGTGCCCCTGATCACCAAGGGTGGTGTAATGGGTGGGGAAGTTGACCAGCTGTCAGAATAGAAAGAACAGAGATAAGGTAGGGTGGGAGGCAGAAAACCTCTTCCTCAGCAACAGGCCAGCTTCAGAGAGGCAGATGTAGCAATCTTAACTAAAAGACGGGATGGACCGCATGTTGCACACATGGCCTGAACTCCTAGGTCAGTTCAGAACAAGAATAGACTACTGTATTTAGAAAAATCAGTTTTGCCTATTACCTCTGAGATGTTCGTCTTTATTTATTGACTTACAGTTCTGTTCATCAACGAAGAGATCAGAAAAACTTCAAATGCAGTCCTTTAATATTTCATGGGCCAGAATTTTTTCAATATAATGACATTTTTATCATTCACTGTATTGAAAATTTTAAGTTATTACATAGTGTCGCTTTCCTATTCTATCTTATCCAGCTTGTGTTTTCTTTTAGGATACATATTGTATCTTTTATTTCTTTATCTTGCATCATATACATAATTACTATTTTTGTTTTGTTTGTTTGGGGCCTAACTCAGAGGTGATTAGGGCTTAATCCTGGCTCTTCTCAGGAATCACTCCTGACGGTGCTCAGGGGACCATATGTGATTTCACGGATCAAACCCAGGTCGGCTGAACGCAATACAAAGGTCTTATTGCTATACTCTCCAGAATGCCATCATATGCACATTTATATATAATCTGTATATGTAATGCTCAAATGTGGTGTTTATGGCATCAAGATTGCTACATCAGGGGCTGGAGTGATAGCACAATGGGTAGGGTGTTTGCCTTGCACACAGCCGACCAGAGTTAGATCCTCAGCATCCCATATGGTCCCCGAGCACTGTCAGGAATAATTCCTGAGTGCAGAGCCAGAGTAACCCCTGAGCATTACCGGATGTGACCCAAAAAGCAAAAAAAAAAAAAAAAAAAAAAAGGATTGCCACATCAAATACCTAATGTATTAAAATGAGTGTCTCTTCTTATTTATCTAAGCTTATTCTAGTTAGATGCTATACTTTTTAAATGTCATAAAGGCAGAACAAAAAATATTTAACCACTTGTAATTGTTGATTTATATTCCCAGTCGAATAATAGCTTGTAGCAACTTTAGATTTTATGATTCAGCACATTTCCCTTAAAAAGGCCTTATAATCCGAATTCAACTGCACTCAGCTTTTAAACTAGAAATACTTTGTAAACTTTTACAAAGGAACTCTTTATTGGTCTTATGAAATCCAGTCAAAGAATAATATGAGATGAATCTAATGGAAAGTTTTTGCCTTGATAAAGAGGCAAGTGAGAATTTCTACAAAGGGACCGATTACCCACCAGGCTTTAAAGTCACTTGCAAGCAGTTGTAAGAAAATCAGTGTGGATAAAATTTGGAGGATATTATTCTTAATGATGTCTGCCTTTGAAGCTGTGAAATGGCAACAGCAAAAGATGAGAGATATGAATGATAAGATGTACCTGACAGCGCTGTCGCTTTCCCCTGTTGTAGGTGCTGACAGCCACCCACCATCATCTGAAGGTGAAACTGCAAGTGGCACACAGGATCTCCAAAGCAGAATAATTGCAGAAAATCTATCAAGGTACTCATATGTCATAGGGAAATTAATTTCTTGATTAATGACACACAGTTTTATCTCAACTCTGTCACTTAAGAGGAGATCATCTCATGGGAAAGAAATTGTACAATCTTGGAGAAATCGAATTATATAGAGTCCTATCCCTTTCTATAGCAGTCACATCCTTCTCAACTAAGAAAATTAAAAGGGGATTTAAATATAGCTGAGCCATTTGGTAAGATGAATCTTTAAGATGGCAGAGGTGGGACCCTGAAGCATGATGTAACTTTATGAACATGTGTTGTGCTATTCAAGATACCCAGGAGAATCAGGTCAGTGAGCAAATGGCAGTCCAGTCGTATTTAATCTCAGGAGGGAACAGTAGAAAGGTAGCCTGTCTGGTGGGCATCTTTCTTGGGGGAGGGGGTTTTAGATCACACCTGGTGATGGTCAGGGGTTATTCCAGGTTCTGCACTCAGAAATTACTCCTGGTGGTGCTCATGGATGCCAGGGATCAAACCTGGGTCAGCAGGGTGCAAGGCAAATGCCCTCCGCACTGTGCTATTGCTCTGGCACTCTAGTGGGCATCTTGCCTTCAAGGTTTTATTATGTCTTGGTCAGATACAGTGCTAATTGTGTTGTGGGGTCAGGGAAGTTTTCAGGATCCTAGCCTCAGCAATACAACCTTCATTATGGATTATTTTTTATTTGGTTTGGTTTGGGTTGGTTTGGGGGAACACCCCAGTGGTGCTCAGGGATTCCTACTCCTGAAGCTGTGCTCAGGGATTACTCCTGGTGGTGCTCAGGAGTCTCCTACATGGAAAGCATGCCTCAGTCCTTTAAACTATGAACTGACTCCAATGCATTACCTGGGGTTTTGAGTCATATGAGTCTGCACCTTTTTGAATCTTTCCTCTAATGTTAAAATTGAAGGTTGTTCCTGCAATTGAAATGAATGTGTTGGAAACCAGAGAATTCCCCTTAGTTTCAACTCTCCCTTTCCTTAATTTTCATTCAAGACCTTGTGTGGACCCTGTTAGGGCTTAATAAATTCTCTAATCACCAAAAATTTTGCAAACCTTACAAACAAAACAAATCGTTTTATTTTTCAAGCCTGGCCTGAATTTCAGGTTTGTCTTTTGAGGATTTGTTTGTCCTGTTTCTCTCTCTAAGAATTAAACACTACATTTCCTGTAACAGATGGCTTGTGAAGAAGAAAAATGTCAAGACTGCATGGAGACTGGGGTTAGTTCCTTGCCACGCAGTATGGGAATCAGCAGTTTGTCTATAATTTTCGGGTTTTGTAGGTTTTGAGTGACCCACTAGTGGCTGATTGAGTATCTGTAGTTAACTAGGTATTGCCAGTCACATTGTATTGGATGCGGATATCATCAAGCTAATAATAGTAACAATAGACTAATTGTCATTTAAGTCTCCTACTTGTGTTCTTGTTTTTTGTTTGTTTGGGGGCCACAGTCAGTGGTGCTCAGGGACTACTGACGCATGACATGCAGGCAACCAGGGGTTCGAACCCTAAACACCTGCATGCAGAGCATGCTCTCCAGCCCCATATTTACTTCCAAATGTCAAACTAAAAGGGAAACATTTCCAAGAATTTGAAATATTCCTAAATATGACTAGGTTTGTTGAGCAATAGGTCATGACTTCTTAATAATTATTTCTCTTTTGAGTCAATTTGCAAATCTTTTCTTTATGTATCTTATATTTTTCCTTAGGAAACAAATAGCTTAGTGGCCTTCAGTATCAGACCGCTCAAAGTTAACTATAGAAGAGGCTAGAAAACCCTTATAAGAAGTCACTCTTTATCTTACCAAGGGATCACTGGAGATGTGATTTCTCAAAACATCGGTTTCAGTTTGTTTAGACTATAGTGAGAGCAATTTGGGGGCTCTGTAGTGTTGCAGGACACCTAAGAGCCTCTGCATCTGCCCTAGATTGCCTCCTGCAGGTCACTTCGTAGATAGGGGGTAGTTTAAATGTGGCAGTTTATCTGACCATGTATTCTGTACTGGCTGGTATAAATATTCTCTCATGCTACCACAATCATTGTGGGACTAGCTAGATCTTACCAGCATATTTGCCTGGCCACGTTGGATCTCTAAGTAATTAGACCAGAGAGAAATGCTGTTTGCCTCCAAGCAAGCAAGCATGGCTCCCTGATAACTCAAAGGCAACTAAAATACAAAACTACCGTGAAGTGAAGACAAGAATCTTGTGAAGGCTTGGAGAAATATTTAACTGGCATTAGTATAGTCTTTGGTACAGAGATACATGCCATCTCAGAAACCCCTTCTACCCCCTATAAAGCATTTCCAGGCAGGTCTTGGCTCAAGACATTAGCATCTAAAAGGGCCTAGGTGAGGTGCTGGGAGAAATTACCTGAGGGCATTTGACCCTCCCTGCTTCCCATAAAAGTGGCAGGGGGATAAAACTAGCCTGCTTCCTCTCTTGCACTCTCTTTTTTTGGCTCTCTTTTGGGTCTCACGCTCTTCTTGGGAGTCTTGTCTTTGTCTCCTCTTTACAGGGCCTTAACACGTGGTGGCCGCCATCTTGGTCTACACATGGCTGGGGTTCTAGCTGGGAATCCCTAAGCACAGGGTTTTTCCTATTGTTGATTTGTATGCCTGAACCTGTGATAAGTAAAGCATTTTAAAACCTTGCCGGATTCCTGGGTTTTCATCCATTCCCTGCCGGCTTCAAAGTTAACTATAGAAGAGACTAGAAAACCCTTATAAGAAGTCACTCTTTATAGCGAGATAGAAGGGAACTCACTTCCCGAACTGTTGGGGACCCCGGCGGCTCCCGACACTGTAGTACTTATTATCAATTTAGTAATCTTTTATCTCACACCATCATTGAATGGGTGATATCACCTTTTAAAATTTATTTTGGTTTGGGGACCACACCCAGTGGTTCTCAGACCTTATTTCTGTGCTCAGGGATCATTCCTGGTAGTGCTCAGGAAACCATAAGTGGTGCTGGAAATTAAACTCAGGTCAGCCACTTGAAAGGCAAAGTGCCATCCCCACTGTACTTTCTTTCCGGGCCCTAATATTAGCATTTCAAGGGCTATACACTTTTTATTTCTTAGCATATCTTCATATAGAGAAAAAAGAAATATATTTAATATTAAAACAAGTTAGAATCATTGGCTCACATTTAATATACATGAAACTTATTTATTTAAAATCTCTGGACCCCCTTTATGAGAAGAGACTCCAGTCTGCTTTTTCAGTTTGGGGACTGGAAAATCCAAAGTCTGACTTGCTGCCAGCTTCAATGCTCCCGTGATCACCCCATCCAGTTCCATCATTTGGATTAGATAGGACAGCTGTGTTGCTTGTTACCACATCTAGAGCCCCATAATCTTCTAGTAAATTTTATAGAAAGAAACGGGTTCTATGTGTGTGATCAGTCAGATTTGTGAAATCAGGACAACTTTAATGGACCAGAGGGCTTCAGAATACTGGCCAGTGAATTTTGATTGCCTCTCTCTGCTCATGTCATCTGGGTTTAAAGTTCTTTCACTGAATATTTTTCCAGCTTTAAGAACTGCTTACCTATAGTTAATTGAACTTGGCTTCACCTCCAAAATATATAATGCAAGAAACAGACCCAAAAGATGTCATAAGCGTATCTTGAAAACCGTCTAAGCATCTCCTGACTCATCGAGGGTTGGAAGGTTCCACCGAGAGCAAGAACATGTGGGTTGTAGTCACATATAGCAAACACAAAAGGACAATTAAATTTCACAGCGTGGAGGAGATTTTTGAGGGCTCTTGTCAGAAATGTTCACACCTGTAGAGCAGACTGTTATTTTTGTGGAACTTGGTTTTCGGCTTGAAATCCACCTGCCAAAATCTGAATGGCCACTATTGTACCTTCTGGCTTCTAAAACTGCTCTGTCAGACAAGGTTTGGTGCACACAGATGGGATAATTTGGAACAGGGACTATGTTTAGAAGGAAATTAAGACCTTTCATAGCCTAGTTGATGCTTATTTGGGATGGAAAATTTTATCATAAGCATGCCTTAGTCTGCCACCCTGAGCACTTTTTTTTCATATTACTTTAATTATTTAAGTTAGTCAATGCATTAATTTAAATTTAAGTGATTTTTAAGTTTGACCGTGGGCTATAAGTAGTAAACTACATCTTTTCAAATAATCAATTTCAGATGTGGACCATAAAAACCACTAAAATTATCCTCGTCATGGTATCCAATGAGCATATAAAACTTTCTCCAGAATATAAAAAGCAGGATTTGAGAGAATTTAAGAAACAGACTCTTTTCCTCCTTTATGGTCACTCTTACTTTAAATGTTCTCGTTAAATTGCGCAATTTATTACTCAGAACACTCATGTCAGTATCTTGCATTGTTGTAAAAATAATGCTATCTAAGTTGAAAATTTTGAATTCAAAAAACACAACCCATGCCCATAAGTCTTTTCTGTATAAATATACCCTAACGGATTCATAGACCGTACCATAATTTAA
Source organism: Cryptotis parvus (assembly GCA_021461705.1). Classification (NCBI taxonomy): domain Eukaryota; kingdom Metazoa; phylum Chordata; class Mammalia; order Eulipotyphla; family Soricidae; genus Cryptotis; species Cryptotis parvus. Next base: position 72,794 of record JAJIBD010002249.1, read on the forward strand.
CCATTTTTGACAAGCAGCAATTGCATAGGGTATTGCTTAATATTTTACATAACTGGAAATCTAGAGAATGTACTTTTTTCATGCAATGACAGGGCTCAAACCTCACATATGTGAGGCATGTGCTATACCACTGAGCTATATCTCTGGCCCGAGACTATACAATTTTTACTACTTTTTTTCTCGGGCCTTTATATCAATTTATAGTTACTGAATTGTCTTCATAATTCAAGTTTAAACTTGTGAATCATATTCTCCTATGTACACACCAGACTTGTAAGTCGATTTTGCTTTTTCCTAACAAAGGATAGTATTACATGTAGACAAAAACCCAATAGCTCCTTTCACAAAGCCGTTTCATTTGGTAGCATTTTCATACTGTTTTTCAAATTAGTATCTTCCAATTCAGAGTCTCTTAAGGTTTTTGTTTGTTTGTTTTTGGGCCACACCCAGGGGGTTACTCCTGGCAGTGCTCGGGGATGATGTGGGGGTACGGGGAACAAAACCCCATACCAGCTGCGTGCAAGGCAAATGCCATGCCTGCTATATGATTGCTCCAGCCCCGAGTCTCTTATGCTTCTCCCCACCTCCCATCTCCTTTTGCTAGAGAAATGTGATATGGCCAAATCTTACCAGAAGCACCTCAAATTCATTTTATGGTTGACTTTATATTAACTATTATTGTTGTGCTTTGTGTGTAGGGGGTTTGTTTTATGCCATACCTGGCGATTCTCAGGACTTACTCCTGGTTCTCTCAGGGATCATTCAGGGATCTCTGAGGATCTCTCGAGGATCACTCCTGGCAGGGCTTGAGGGGACATATATGGTTCTGGGAACTGAACCCCTGGTTCAGTTCAAGCATTTAAGGCAAGCATCTTGCCTGCTGTACCATCCATCTCTCCAGACTAATGTTGTTCCGCACTTAGAAACCTCTTATTGTCAATTTTTTTGTAACTTCCACATTCAGTTATGCAATTCCTATAGAGGGCTGAGTCCCATAGTTTAAGAAGTCAGGCTTTTCATCCCTCTAAAAGAAATGTTTCTCTGTGAGTCTTCAGTGCAAATCTAAGGAATAGAGCATGTGTTAACAAGTATAAGCATATAAATATGCACACTTTTGTTCATAGTTGAGTGGACCATTGTAGACCATACATACTCAATGTTAACAAGGTTAGGTTTAAAGAAAATAGCACACTCCTATGAGATGAGAAAAACTATGTCCATTCATTAGATTGTGTTACCTTAGTTGACTTCTCTCTATTCTCAATTTACTGAGACCTACCCCAGCAAATGACCCTCTCGGTATGTCTTGTGCACCAGCAACAGAATGGCACTCTGTCTAATAAGTAAACTCCAGAGATGTTGGCCTACCAGTGGAAAATCCTTTTCTCATTTACCATAATGACATACTTTGACCGGAAGTTAAAAAGGAAAATAACTGTTCCCTTGGGAATGGAGTGTGGGAGGAAGTAAAGAGGGGCACTGTTCAGTAATGATGAATGTGGAGGCTGGGGAGAGAGAACATTTATATGTAGGGAAGAAGAAAGAGAAAAAATGGAATTCTATTATTCTTTACTTTTGATATCAGAAAGAAAACAAAGTCATCAGAATGAAATCAGGTCATCATGCAGAATGGTCTTATTTTATGTACAAATGAATAGTGTTACAAGAGATTATTTGATTGTAATGCTTTTTTGAAGACAGGTCTAGAGGTCCTACTCACTGTAGTATAGCTCCAGACATAGACAGGTAAACAGGATCATCCTATCCAGTGAGAAAATGGCCCCACTAGATTCTCGTATGTGTTTAAAGCCACTTTCTTATGGTTTAGAATAGAAATCGTGCCATAATCTTGTGATACAACATATTCCAAGAAATGAAAACTTCATGTCCCCTTCTTTTTGTAGGATAATTTTGAATTATATGCTGTAGTTAGGAACACGTTTCTCAGTAGAAAGTTGGTATTTCCTGAAAAAAAAAAAGACTGCTTGTGCCATGATAGTGATTTTTTAAAAGTTATTAATTCTATGAACAGAGGAAGCATTTGATCTGTGTCAAACTTGTTTTTTTTTGGGGGCCGGAGCGATAGCCCAGTGGGTAGGGCGTTTGCCTTGCAAGCGGCCGGCCTGTGATGGCCTGGGTTCGATCCCGGCATCCCATATGGTCCCCGAGCACTGCCAGGAGTAATTCCTGAGTGCAGAGCCAGGAGTAACCCCTGAGCATTGCTGGTGTGACCCAAAAAGGCAAAAAAAAAAAAAAAAAAAACTTGTTTTTAATGACACTGGTAGCAGGTATATACAGTTATACATTTTTCTCATTCGCTTTCTAATTTAACCTTGTTCTGCTTTGATTTCATAAGAGAGCATAACAATCACAAATGAAGGTTATGTTTTCTAGGAATTCATTCCCGAATAATTAGATGATAAGGTCAAATCCTGTTATTAAGATTCAATTCTCATTACATTAATAGGGTTTGAAACAAATTAGTCATTGAAGCTTTTTAAAATATATTTTTACTGTGTAAGTATTTATAATAGTAAAATTGGAGGACTGGCTTTTAAACACTGGCATCTGCAGCTTAGAAAATTTGCAAAACTTAATGTTCTATTTGGTCAGCCACTAATATTTGGATGTGTGTACATTCAGGGACAGAATTTTTCCATCTCTCCTATGTACTGTGTGAAAGTGTGAAAAATGAATTAGATTGCACTGAGAATTTTATTTTTACTATTAGGCTTTCAAATGACTAGGTAATCTGGTATGTATGGGAAGTGGTGACGTGCACACAACAAATGTGCTGAAAGCTTTTTGTTGGATTGGGCTATCAGAATGGGAAAAGGCATACTTAGATGGAGTTCATTTTTTAGCATATTTAAATATGAACTTTAGTAATTTCTACTTTTTTAAATGTTTAATGGATGATAATTCAGCTGTAGGGTTTTTGAGACAGGATTATGATTTTAAAATTTAAAAATAACCAAAATATTTGCTAACAAATGGTGAACATTATCAGAAGTTCACAAGTTTTCCAATGTTTGACATTTTTGTTACTTGTTTTCTAGAAGCCTATAAAGATATCCAAGCCCATTTCCACAGTCAGTTGAAAATAGTTCCTAAAGTGTGGATGTTTGTTTGAGAGGATAAGAAACCGCCAGCCAATGAAATTATGTCATGTGGCCCTGAAACATGATGGAACAGACACAGTTGCTTCTCATCAGCTACCCATGGCTCACCAACCTGTATTTTATAGCATATGACTAAGGGTAAAAATATTCAAATGGCTCTTGTCAGAAAAATTATTTCCCTTCCTACTTTAAGTGAAGCTGCTATTTACAAAGCAAGGTCATTAATAAGCAAGGCTCCTTGTAATGGGATTGAAGATAAAATTAATTATAAAAGGAGTCACATTTGCATTTTTACCCAAAAAATGCATTTTCTTCATTAAGAATTTATTGCATGAAATAGACACGCCCCAGTTGATTAAATCCCCTTCTGATAAGCACGGGAGTCTGCTCTCGTCAGCTGTAGCATGAGGTGCTCAACTATGCAATGGCCCTGTCAGGAGCAGCAGACACAAAGGGTGCCAGGTCAGAGAAATTTTGAGTATTTCTCCTGATAAACTCACCATAATGAAAATCATCACAAAATTCCTCCCCAAAACTGTATTATGAAGAGTTAGTTTTAGGTATTTTGTTTACAATGTAATTTTGTGTGGAGTTTGGATATGTCTGTCCTACTTTACTCATGAGCTGTCAGACATTTTATAAGGAATGTTCAAGTATATTTGAAGGGAGCAGATATTGGAGTCCCTCAAATACAACATGTCGTGATTAAATATTAAGAGCTTCTTATGGTGTGATTAGTTCCCGTCACTGTGCTTTTCCTTGCACCTTATTTCAACCTCATTATTCTTTTAGTTTTATGCCTCTTCTAGTAAGCTAATCCCAGTGTGTATTTTTTGATGGTTGGAAAATATTCAGGAACATTTTGCCAAGAATGAAAACTATGTCTATGGGTTACAACTAAGTACTTGATAACGCATTTTAAGAAAAGATTCAGATTGAAATGTCATTACTAACAGCATTACAAATAGATTTTACAGTACGGTATGAACAGTGAGAATGGTTGGTTCTGGACTGTAGATGCGGAGTAGTTAAAATTCTTCTAGGGATCAATTTCAAATAATCTTTTAGAATAAGAAGGTTGTGAGACTATCTCACAAGTTATGGGTGCTGCTGCTTTAATATCACATCTGTCAGCACCAAGATGGATTGAGAAATAGCCACCATCACTTCCCAGACGCAGGCTAGAGACACACAGTCACATCACTCAGCTATCATGCCTCTCATAGGCTGCCCCTCTCTTAGATAAATATGCAGTTTTCTTGTTTTGTTTTTCCAACTTCCAAGCATTGACTTGTAGAGGAATAGTTTTAAATGTCAGATACAGTCACAGCTCCATCTGTGTTTTTGAGTGCCAAGGTGTTCGTTCTGGGCAAAGGAAGAAGAATGTCATTCACTTTCTCACTAGGGAGTCCCTCTTTGTTTGAAACATAAAAGTACCCTCTAGCTTTGGAAATATTAAGACAGGGTTCGTGTAGTATGACTTGTGTATAAGGATATGAACATTGTCCCAGTGACAACCAATTTCTCTATGTGACAGATAATATGTCTCCCTGATAAAATACTTCCTTTTCTCTCCTTGTCTCAGAGAGACAGTAGATGACCTGATAGTGAACAGGATGAGCAATTGGTCTTTGTGAGTACCTGATGAGTGTAAAAGAGCAACAACCTTTCTGAGCACTAAGCTCAAGAGTTATCACCATCCAGGCATATCTCTTAAAATAGAAAACTGTCCCTTATTTTTCAGATTAAAATGATCACATAAGGCATGTGCAGTGAGCTGTTTAGAAACACACCACCGGGAGCTAGAATCTCTGGATTTGCATCCCTGGTCACTTCACCCGGCAGTGTACAAGGTTATTTCTATCTTGATGCCCTGGAACGCTCCTGGCAGTACAGGGAATCAAACCTAAGGCCTCAAGCATGCAAGGCAAGTGCTGCTGCAACTGCTGAACCATAACCCTGGCCTATGATTACATTTTTTGTGTCTCCATTTTTCAGAAACAAACATGTGTGCTTTGCTTTCAGTATGTTCTAGCTTTCTGAAAAATGGAGGCCAATAAGAATATTGACTTTCATTAGCTGTTTCCAAGAATTAGCTAATTCCTCTATATAAAGGCTTTAGGATAATGCTAGCACCTGGTAAGTACTTCATAGATGTTAGCTATAATTCTCTGTGGTAATTGTAAGGTGCTATCAGTGTAAATAAGTTCTCCAATTGCTCATTATTACACACAGTCCCAAATGCTATGAAGATAACTAGTTATGAACCATAGCACCACTCCACGGAACCTGGTGTGAGGTAGACAAAGACAAGAGCACACACGCTTGTGTGTGCTTTTAAAATGTACATTCAGACATTTGTAATGTTGAGATTGCTGAATGACACAGTGAATGGGGAAGTCTCATAAAGTGATGTTTCATATGGATTTTGGAGATATTTTCCAAGACAGCAGAGCAGCAATTCTACCTGTACTTTACATTTCTGGAAAAGTTTTTTTTTTTTTTTGTTCGCTTTAATGATAATACCCAAGCTCTTTGCCATCTTTCAATGGCTCTTAAAAGTAACCTGTTACAAGGGATCACTCAGGAATACTTCAGAAGCAACTACAAAACTAATGACATCATCAGTCATGGCTGAATAAGAACAAAGGTGGCAGCAGAAGAGCCGCACTGGTGTTAGGGCCTGAAATTTGGTGCTTGTATGTGAACAAGACCCATGTGAATCCCATGAGGCCAAAGCGGAGCCTCCCGCTATGTGGTGGTTTTGTTAGCAGTAGTATTGGGCCTGAAGACGGCCTGCCTGTGCACCGGCTGTGCTGAGGACTTAAAGATATACAGCAAGTAGCAGGAAGTGTCCAAAGGTAGCATAATGGGAAAACTGATCCACATAGTTGAGCTGGAGTGGGGTAGGTGAAGAGGGAGGGTATTGGGGCTCTTGTGGGAGGGAGATGGCTACACTGGTGATGGGGATGGTGTTCGAAATTATATGCATGAGAAACCATTATGAATAGTATTCTAAAACAGAATTTCAATAAAAATGAAGAAGAGAAGGAAGGAGTTCTCCAGTGAATACTTATGTTTGAGAGACAATAATAACATACACTTTTAATGAATTTTCTTTCTAGGAGGTAGTTTCTGAATGTGCTTTTAAGTGTGTTTAAGTACAATTTGAGGGAAATACCCTGACTTTCTTAACATTCCTTATAGCTAGAACATACTAAAAGCAAAGCACACATGTTTGCAGGTATATAGAGGGAGGTCAGTAGTAAGTCGTTCTGCAGTTATAGTGAGAGCTGTTTTTAGACTTCAGTCACCAAGTTGTCGGGTGCCTATCAACCTTCAAAAAATTCCTGCCTCTTAGCATACACCAGGGTTATAAACTTCCAGACTGTAGTTTCATTTACTTTAGCCTTTGAAGAGATAAAGATGACTATTCACTAACATAGCAAGATGCTTTATGTTAGTATTTTTAAAAATCTGCTTCACCTTCTTCCTCTAACAGACCATCTTTCTTTGACGGAATATGATTCAAAAAAAGTAGACTCATTAAGAATTATAGGTAAACTGTTCTGAACCTCAGAAATGAGGCAGTAAAGAAAGCCAGGCATTTTATCTTAAAATTTTTTCTCTGAAATCTTGAAAGAATACCTATACAGAAGTGTTTATATGAGACATCTGTAAACAGAAAAATAATAGTATTTGTGGAAGGAAGCATCTTAAAAATCCCTGATGACTTTCATTTCCTTGATGAAATGATGAAGGGCTGTGAAGAACATTTAAAAAATCTGTGATTAAAATATCTGAACAGGGGTAGATGTTCGTAATTAGGATAGCTTGCCTCTTTAATTTATTGTTTTATTTTAAAGTACAATACCATATTGCATTTTGTGGTACAAGTGACAAACTGAGGGCCTCATCTGCAAGGCTTGTGCTCTGTCATGGAGAGAGATGTATCTAGTCCCTTGCCTCTTTATTGAAAAGGTTTCTAAAAATTATAATAATGGAGTCACGTATATACACACATGCATACACATTTGTGCTTACATGAAAACCCACATACAAACCACTGCATAGAACTACTTCTCTGCATAGATCAATTTATGGTTCATGCAATATTGTTATCAGAAAAAGTCTTGATATTTAACCCCATTTGACCTGTTGGATTCTTTTTGTTTCCTTTTAACTGATTTCCTGGTTTCTTTCTATGAAATGGCAGCCATGTTCTAGGTTAAGGAACCTTCTGCAAGTCAATTCTTTATCTGTTCTTTGATTACACAATCTGCCAGATGGAAATAATAATTTACTTTCCACATGAGTGTTAGAACCCCTGAAATTCTAATGTAGAAAAGCAAAGCAAAAAAGGGTTATTGAGACACATTTTTTCAAAATAACAAATATTCCTTTTTTTAAGACTGAGGAGACGGCGTTTAAAGAGCAGTGATTTAAGACGATGGTGCCAGAACTATTCAAAACCGAAGGTTTTATTTCACTTTGTTTTCCTCTAACATTTACCCCCTTGGTTTACATTCCCCAGTTAAGAATTTAAAATAAACCTGTGCCAAAGCCTCAGGTTCCACCTGGTTTGGGGTTGAAACCACATGAAGCCACTGAATTTTGCATAGTTTCCATTTGAAATGATATATCAGCTTAGGTTCTCTTTCAGGGTAAGCCAGGTTTACATGAAACTTGGCCAAGCTTTTAGATGAACCTGCTCTGAGTTTTGATTTTATATCAGACCCTAAAATGAGGCACTCACCTAGTTCATTCTATCAAAAAAGCTCCTCTTATAATGTCCCCAGAGTGTATATAATAGTTACTCGAGGCTGAGGCATGGCAACACCTTGTTTTAGTATAATGTGGGGGAGAATTTCTCAACAACTTGGAATCCATTCTAATTGAGAAACCAGACAGACTCAATAATAGAAGCTCCAGTGTCAGGCATAACACATTGGGGAAGGAATTTCTTTTGAAGTCTCAACAAAAGGGTTTTCAAGTAAATAGCTTAGGGAGAACAGGTTAATTCATTTTCCTGCCTTTGTTCCTTTACTTATGCATTCAATAATTCAACAAATATTCATTGAGCTCCTACCACATGTCCTGCCGAGCCCTATTCAGGTATTCAGAATATACCTCCATGAGCAAAATACTTAAAGATCTCAAACTTTGTAGACCTTCCATTCCAGCAGGAGATAGAAAATAAAATGGAGGTGTGTGTGTGTGTGTGTGTGTGTGTGTGTGTGTAGGTAGGTAGCTCAAAGTGCTAGTGGGCATGTGTCATATGTGGGAGGCCTAAATTCAATCCCTTACCCCGATGGTCCCCTGAAGAGTGTTGGGTGCCATCTTGGAGCTTAGAGTAGCCTCCCCTCAGCCCTCTGAACATAGAGCCATGTGTGGCTCTAAAGCAAATGAAAAGCAAACAACTAAAAGAAAGGGAAGCACAATCATTAGGTCAAGTATATATATATGAGCATTTCCCAAAGTGGGTAGTACTACCTCTTGGTGGGTCGCTGAAACCAAGGCTGGGCAGAGGGAGCTGTAGTAACCTCAGGTGCAGTTAGGGGGAATACTATTGCCTTAAAGAAGTTCAGTTTCCAGGGGGTGGTTTAGTTTAGCTTTTTTCCTGAAAAGGGGTAGTGGCAAAATAAGTTTGGAACTATCTGATATGTAGTATATTAAAAAGTAGTAAATAAAGAATAGAAGAAAATTAGAAATGAGAGTAGTTTATCATAGTAAAGAGGAGTCAACGAAAGCCGCATGGAGATGGTTGGAGCTGAGCAGACTGGAGGGCAGGAAGTGGAGCTTGAGGAAGAATGTTTCTGAAGGACAACGAGAACAAAGCCTTAAAGTGCTAATGTCCATTTATGCTAGAGAGAACCCAGAGAGTGTCAAGACACCTAGGGGTGGACAGAGAGCAGTGGAAACAAGGAACAATGCATCATCACGCCAGACGCCATAGGCCGTGAAAGTATTTAGACTATTTCTGTAGGAGAATATAAAGCCAGCACAGTATTTTGTTCAAAGGAGTCATGCATTCTTATTTATATTTTAAAAGGCACTTCATAAGCCAAGTTGAGATTTGCCTGTCAGAGAAGCAAACTAGACTTCTTATTTACAAGACTAACGCAAGAGTGCTTCAGATTTGATGATTGCAATGGAAGTAGCAAAAAGCCATCATGCCTTTTGTTTGTTTGTTTGTTTGTTTGTTTGTTTCTGGCCACTCACATTGGTGTTTAGGGCATATTCCTGTTATGCACCCAGGGATCACTCCCTGGCAGGGCTTGGGGAACCATATGAAGTGCCAGGGATTGAGCTCAGATTGAGCACATGAAAGACAAACACCTTACCTGTCTGTACAATCTCTCTGGCTCGAGACATGCTGTTTTTATTTTTAATTTATTTTCATTTTTTTCAATTTTTGCTTTTTGGGTCACACCCACCAATGCTCAGGGTTTCTCCTGGCTCTGCACTCAGGAATTACTCCTGGCGGTGCTTGGGGGGGACCATATGGAATGCCAGGGATTGAACCCAGGTGGGCCACGTGCAAGGCAAAAGCCCTCCCCACTGGACTATCGCCCCAGTCCTGTCATGCTGTTTTCAGAGAGAGTCAAAGTATTGCCAAAACCTTCCAATGTTCTATATTCTTATCTTCCTCCCCCAGTTGCTTTATGGAGTACGATGAATATAGGATGCTGAAAGATTTTGGACCAAGCAACTAATATAAAATTGCCATCAACTGAGGTTGTTGGAAAAGGGTTGGGGAGGAAGAGTAGGAGCTTTGGAACTCACATTTGAAATGTCTATTAGACCTCCAAGGGAGAGTACATTGAACAGACGGTTGGATTTATGACTTTGGACTTGGGAGCAGAGTTTGTATTTGGAAGTCATTAGTATGAGAGCAACAAGGATGTGCAGATACACCAAGAAGAAAATGCACCGCTGGGATATCCTACATTAGGAGGTCAAAGAGATGAGAGAAGATTAGCAAAAGATACGGTGAAAGAGCTCAATAAAGGAGAGGAAAGAGAAGGCTGGAGGCTAAATGAAGATACTGTTTCATAGCAGGGAGACTATTCAACACTGTTGGGCAGAGCTGGTGGATGGGAATTATTCTTTGGTGGTTATTGGTCACATATTTGAGAATAAAACCTTGTCATGCAGAGGTGGGAAGCACCAGACATTTTAGAGAATGGAAGAAAAGAGGGTAAAGTGTAAATGGAGCAATTCAGAGGAGTTTTCTGCAAGGTAAATAAATACAGCAGTAGTTGATGAAAGATGCAGGATTTGGGGGGGTGTGGGAAAGAGTAAGGTTTGACCATACATGGTGCTCAGAACTTATTCCTAGCAGCACTTGAGGACTGTATGGGATGCTCTGGTTGAGCTGAGGTTGACCACATATAAGGTCATATAAGTGCCTTAACCCCTGTGCATTGTTTTTCACCCCTGCATATCTATATATAGAAGCAATATGATTTTTAGAGGAAAAAATTTGAGATGTTCTGAGAAAAAGAGGAGACTTATTGGAGTGTAAGGGGTTTTTTGTTTGTTTTTTATTTGGTAGCCACACCTGGCAATGCTCAGGGCTTACTCCTGATTATGCTCAGGCGGTGTTCAGGGGACCATATCAGACACCAGGAATTGAACCCAGGTCAGCTGCATGCAAGGCAGATGCTCTATCCACTGTACTATCACTCTGGACCTGGAATATGAATTTTCAATTTTTATTTTAACAAGGAACAAAGAACTAGGACTTGTTGTATATCATATTGAATGGGCTTCATATGAAAGACCACGGGTCACTCCTCCACTCAACTAGATGAGAAAGCAGAATGCAGGGGGAACAGGGCAGGGGGAAGCAGACTGGGAGGAATCGTGTGGCTATTTCCCCAGTCGCCTTTTTTCACAGTGGAGTATATATAAAACTAGGTTGCTGACTGTGAATGAGGCGCGGGAAGAAATAGTCACGGTATGGAGGAGAAAGAGCTGGTGAACATTAGCTGAGAGATTCCAAAAGTCACTGGACTGGGAAATAAAACAGGGTAGCCTGGCAGTTCTTCAGGCTGCCTCAAAGTGGCACTGAACCTAACGTGAGTTCACTCAGGGAGATGTTTTCCTGTAGTCGTGTCCTGACGCACAGCAGTTTTGTGGAACAGGCAGGAGTATGGTTTAATTGTGCCAAACCGGGATGGTGACGTGACCGCCGAAGAAAGCATGTTTAGAGTGTTTGAGAAGGCTGCTTAGATTGACTCACTGGAATTTAAGCTGATAAGGAAGGGAGTGAGACTGTGAAGGGAGTGAAGGCCTTGCCCTGCCCAAGAATGACTAGGATCTAGCATACCATGGTGTGGCTGAGGCTAACATGCCTAATACTGAGCCCACAGGACAGGGGCAATGACCAGCACTGCTGGGAAGGCACCAGTTGGCTCAAGGAGGAGCTGGGGTCAAAAAAGGGAGAGTTCGGAAAGGGAGAGGCTGTGGTATGGGGGAGTTCACCATCCTTGAGCTTTGGAATCTCAGAAAATCCAGGCTATTTTTTTCACACTGAGGGAGAGAAAGTGAATCACAACCTAAATATCACTTAGAAAGGAGGAGCAATGTTCTGGGGTCGGTCAGGTTATACCCTCAGATGTTGGGGGCTAATGAGGCTGTATGGTCTGATAGCTTGTACTAAACTTTCCAGATGAAAATGACAAAACACACAGACTTAGGAAAGTGGAGTCTAGGGAATGGAGGGAGGGGAGAAAGAAGAATAAACAGATTAGCAACTGTAAGATGTTTTTAAAATCTCAGTTTTATTAAATTTAGATTTTTAATTATAAACACTATGGTTTTACTCACCACCACCCACCCCCCCCCCCCCCGCCATTCCACATTTGACCTCCCCCGACTCCACCCAGCAGACCAGCCCACCCCCCAAATGCTTATTTGGTGTTTAATAGAGGCCCCGCATGGTTTATCAAGATGTTCATAATACAGTTGTTTTAGGCGTAAAATGTTCCAACCAGTTAAACATTCCACCAGTGTCCCCTTCCTTCCAATGTTTTCAGTTTTCCCACCCCATCCCCAGCCTGCCCTCCTGCAGGCAGAAATATATTTACTTCATATTGTTTGTTACTGCATGAAAGCAAATGGAATAATCAAAAGTTAGATCAATAAGAATCAGTTGTTATAGCTCACAGTGATGTTGCTAAAATCATTATCTGAGGATCTACGGTGCTATTAGAGCTCGCCGAGCCTTCTGTGTTATTGTTGCGGCTATTGAGCATGGTGATCTTCTTTGAAACTGTCAATCAGCTTTGCTGTGATCCTACTGGGCTGACAGTATGATGGCATTTTGAGGTGTTGTGGCCACACTGTCCAGGAACTATAGATCTGGAACAATTTGTTGGCTTGGCAGTTTGATAGGGTTCAGTGTTGAAAGTGGGCAGTTTCTAAGTCAGAGGCTGTCGGGTCAGCCTGCAGGCTGAAAGGGGATTCTGCCCACTCCCATTCTGAGAAGCCCCAAAGGGCTCAGCCTGACCCAGACTAGCTGGGAAGATTGGGCAGGATCATGCTTTTGTTTCTGTGTTGTTTTGTTCTTTTTTGAGACCTGATGCTGGTCTGGGTCATTTCTCTGTCTCCAAAATTGTGGGAATCTACAAAATTTTTGCAGACTGAGGAAATAGCTTCAAAGCCTAGCACACATATCTTGCATGCTTAGGACCTGCTTGATTTTTGACACCACATGACCCACAGCGTGCACCACTGGACCTAGCTCTGGAGCCCTTTGGCCCCATCCACCAACACTGGAATTGAGCTCGAAACCATCCAGTCCAATCCAGTTGACTCCTGATCGGGAGGGAGGGAGGGAGGGAGGGAGGGAGGGAGGGAGGAAGGAGGAGGGAGGGAGGGAGGGAGGGAGGGAGGGAGGGAGGAGGGAGGGAGGAGGGAGGGAGGGAGGGAGGGAGGGAGGGAGGGAGGGAGGGAGGGAGGGAGGAAGGAAGGAAGGAAGGAAGGAAGGAAGGAAGGAAGGAAGGAAGGAAGGAAGGAAGGAAGGAAGGAAGGAAGGAAGGAAGGAAGGAAGGAAGGAAGGAAGGAAGGAAGGAAGGAAGGAAGGAAGGAAAGGAAGGAAGGAAGATTTCTACCTAACTGATTCAGGGGCTTATGAAATTTTGTATTTAGTGTTCTAGAATTGTTATTCAAAGTTAGTATAGTTCACACACACCTGGAAAAATCATTACATTTTATATAAAGTGACACTTTGCCAAAATGAGATTCTTTCCACTTTCCCACCAGAAACTAACATGAAATGATGTCCTACTATTTACTGCTTCCTGTTTTACAGTGAAGTAAACAAACAAGTTCTTACAACAGTGTTAGTATAACAGAGGAAGGAATCCAATTTAAGCATAGATGGTCCAGGTTTTGCTTTATAGCTGTAATAAGCTAAATATCTTCCCTGGGAAAAAAAAGCTGAAGTCTCTGAAGGGTGGTAGACAGAGCTTTATATGATTAGTGGTGTCTTTATTACTGCTTTTTTTGACTTTGTGTGTTCTTTGACAAAAGATCATTCAGAAGTTAATTTCTTTTTTATAATAGCAATACAGATGTGATACCTGCAATGTAATATTTTACTTATTTGGTGACAATTCAGAAATGATCTTTTTTATATTTTCATAGTTAAAGCAATACTCATTTCTTGATGCCATAGAAATAATTGGAAAAAGATTCCTGGAAGCCAGGACTGATTCCCTGAGGATATACTATAGCAATCTGAACCTTCAAATAGTTAGAAAATACTCAGTGGAAGTAACATATTTCATGGTGAATCCTGTTATAAGTTCAGTTTTATAGAGGAAACAGTGCCTATTTTCTTTGGAGAGATATTGAGAAAGATGGCCAGGTGGAATTTTCCTGGAGTAATTTTCTTTTTTATGTTTATGAATTATTTTTTTACTCTTTGTTTGCAGTGGTACAGAAGACACCAAGTGATTAATTTTAAAAATCACTAAAGCAGAGGAAATTTTCTTTGTATTTTTCTAGGAAATCAGGTGGAGAGATGAAAAGTATCCACATTGGAAAAGAACCCAAGGCAGAGGAGTCATTTTTTTACTTTTGTTTTTGGACCACACTTAGCAATGCTCAGCGGTTGCTCCTGGCTCTGCACTCAGGACTTCTCTTGGCAGTGCTTAGGGGGTCATCTAGGATGTCAGGGATCAAGCCTGGGCCAGTTGCATGCAAGGCTAATACCCTACTTACTGTACTATCGTTCTTGTCCATGAAGCAGAATAGTCTTAAAGCTTGAGCACTGATAGTTCACTATAAATAGTTGTGATATCATAAATTGCAATTAGCTCCCTTAGGCAGTGGTGATCTGTGAAGTGGATTTTGTAGACTTCACCTGAAATGGCAAATCTCCGTCATTTATTCATTTCACCAATGTCACTACATGCCTTCCATGTTCAGGATGGGCTCACCTGGATCTTGGTACACTGGCTCTCTTCTTGGAGAGCTGAGAAGATGACCAACAGACTTGCCAGCCTGTGAGCTAACATTCCCAGTTGAAGTAGCATGCATTGAAGATCTCTACTGAAGTAATTTTCAAAGGCTGAACTTTTTTCTTTGTTTTCTGGATCACACTGGCAATACTCAGGGGTTACTCCTGGCTCTGCACTCAGGAATTACTCCTTGCAGTGCTCAGGGTACCATATGGGATGCTGGGGATTGAACCCAGATCGGTCTAGTGCAAGCAAACACCCTACCCATAGTACTATCCCTTCTGGCCCCGAAAGACTGAACTTTTGAGGGGAGAGTTAGTGGACCACACCTAGCAGTGCTCAGAAGTGATCCTTCGTGGTGTTTAGGGAACCCCATCCAATGTCTGGGATCAAGTGTAAGTTGGTAGTATTGCAAGGCAAGCACTTCAATCCCTTGCTGTCTCTCCGGTCCCAAAGATTGGGATAATGAATAAAGGGATAATGAATAGTCATCAGCACTTTATGGCAGTTTCTTTTTTTTTTTTTACAATTAAAAAGTTCATGTTTGGGTTTTGGTCACACAGTGTTTCAGCACCTGTCCCTCCACCAGTGCCCATCTCCATACAAATAAAAAAGATATACAATTAAAAAGTTTATGTTTGGGTTTTGGTCATACAGTGTTTCAGCACCCGTCCCTCCACCAGTGCCCATCTCCCACCAACAACATCCCCGGTTCCCTCCCCCCTAACCCAGCCCTGCTCCATGGCAGGTTCTTTATTTCTTTGCCTTTCTCTCTCTTTCTCTTTTCCTTCCCTTCTAGACTATGGATTACATAACATACATTAAAAGGTTGTCATGTGAATCCTTTTGCCTCTATTTCATGCTCAGTTCTAGGTTGGCATTAGTACCCTCGACAATTATTAGCACCCTGTTTATGGCAGTTTCTTGATGCTCTTCAGTGGGTAATAACTCTAACTCTGCTGTTTATTAGAATATATTAGAGTTAAAAATTAATAACAAAAATATGTCCTCTCCTCCGCAGTGCTGTCGAAGTGTAAATATAGATTATGCGATGACAAAAAGCTAGGATTCTGTCTAGCATTGCTAGCTTCCTGAAACTTGGGATGTGCAGATGTTTTTCTCCAGTTACTTTTACACCAACTTAGTGATGTTTTTGGGGGTCACACCCAGCAATGCCCAGGGACTATTCCTGGCTCTGTACTCAGGAATTACTCCTGGCCATGCTCAGTGGACCATATGGGATTCTGGGGATTGAACTTGGGTCAGGTCGCATGCAAGGCAAATGCCTTAACCACTGGACTATCGCTCCGACCCCCCAACTTGGTGTTCTGAGTGCAGCTAAATCTCTTTCCTCGTAGTGCTACTTTAGAAATACAAACTATATGCAGGCAGAGATGGCTCCTTCAAAATTCCCTAAGTAAAGAGTTTTCTCCCCCAAAATATTAGTTTTGTTTTAATTGAAAGGAGAATTTAAATGTATCGCATTACATTTTCCTGCATCTTTTCTTTTATTTTTGTCTTTTCTGACAATTTAGTTTTCATTCAGTCTGTTCAAATGATTAGATTCTTTTCTCAGCTTTTAAAATGCTTCTATTTCAAATACTTGTTTCCTGAAGCTGTTAGTGAACAGCTGTTTGAGTTCCACTCGAGTTATAGATTTGATTTCTGGGAATGAGAACAAGTAAATAACTAACAGTTCTTTGACAGTGTTTGAAAGATAGGATGAACCTGAAGGCACTTTAAACACCCTAGAAAGACCAGCACGCATATGTGTGTGAACAGTTCCTATTGAGCCTTAGCTGAGAACTGGAGGTTTTGAAAACTCCAGTTTACTGAGCCACTTCTTAGAGAATGAGATCAGAGGCAGGCTGAGTACAGCAACACACTTCAGGACCGATGCTTTAAAGTCAGTAGTTTGTATTCCAGGCTTCCTAGAAACAGTTTGCAACCAGTCTCAACCAGCCAATTGTGGAGACACAGAAAAGCTATGGAGGGAAATAAGAGAGGGAGGAAAAAATCCTCTCTAGCTAGCAGATTGTTCGATCGAATGCCTTAGTAGAAACCAAGACAATACAAAACCCTGACAATAGCCATGTCATTGGGGCCAAAAAGAAAAGACAAGGCAAATGACCAGTAGAGCAAGAGGAAAGAATCAGGGGTCAAAAAAGACAAAGGGCTCTGTGGAGAGGACCAAAGACTTTATCGCAGATGCTGTGTGGCTGAGGAGGGCTGTGTCAGCAGGGACTCCCAGGCAGCTCCCAGGAATAAGTAGGCACGGGAGTGTGATTGACTTAAAACACCAGTTATGTCAAAACCAGAATGGCAGGTGTCTCCAAAGCTCCAAAGGCTATACTTTTTACATATTCCTAGTAAATAGAAGATTGATAGGAGGATAGTGAGATAGGTTAAGTGAAGAATGAATAACCCTTACTCAAAACAATTTAAAAACTCAAAAAAAAATGAGATTCTCATTGTATGGTTTCAATCTCTGTGTGTTTTGTGTGTGTTTGTGTGTGTGTGTGTGTGCATGTGTGTTTAGAATTGTTGCTGGGGGAAGGCATGATGAAAAAATGATGCTTGGTAACAGTATCTTTATATTTTCATTGGAGTAAATGAGGGAAGTGAGAGGGGCAACTTGTAAATAGTTTGGCTTAAAAATGTCCTCCAACCAGTTATATTGTAACAAACGCAAGGAAGACCAGTTTTGAGGGGAAAAAGTCTTATGGTTAAATATAAAAATGTGCTCTCTCCAGCGAGGCCCTGCTTTCCCAGTCATTCTTTTATGTTTGATTGCATAGTCTCCATTTTCCTCTAATCCTTCACAGGCTTCTTGCCCTTTGCCCTCATGTGACCTTTGGCGCATTGCCTCCTAACCTTAAAAATGAGGAGTTCAGAGTTTCAGGGAGAATTTGATTAAACCACCTGCTGTATTGCTCTACTCTTCTCCCATCATTGAATTCAAATAGAATGAATGCAGAGTGTATAAATATGCTAATATCTGAACTGCACTAAATCCCCAAGGCAACAGTTCCTGTAAGATAGGACAATTGTAAACCATTGCTTGAGTGTTGTGCTTTACCCACTGCTAGCCAAATAGGCATAAGAATAGACTGATGTGGATTCTGCGATCTCTCCTGCAAAAAAGAGCTAGTAAGACAAAAGTTAGTTCCCAAAAGAGCTTCCTACTCTACTTGTTTTCCTTCATTGAAAACTAGTAAAATTTTACCATTAAGCAGGAGCATTTGTTTATTTGAAATTGTCTTCTAAAAAAAATTCCACTTTCAGGGCTGGAGAGATGGTACAGGAGCAAAGATCTTGCATATGGCTGACCCTGTTTCAGTCTGTGGCTTCACATGATACCCCAAGGATCACCAGAGATACAGTGGTCACATACTGGACCACTAGGATTAATCCGCTAGGATTAATTCCTGAGCACCACTGGGTGTGATCAGAACCTCCCACTGCCCTCCAAATTCAGCATCCAGATCAATGTTCTCTGAAAGTGTCACCTAAGGATGAGACTGTAATAAGACCACAAATATAGCTTTTGAGCTTTCAAAAGTAATGGAAAGTATCTGTGGCTTCAGCAGGAGAAGGTAAGGAAGACGTCAACTGGGAAGACAACTGATCAACCACAGGGGTTTTCTCATAACCCAAGAACCTTGTTTCCTTGAGTTTTCCAATTTGATCTCTGAAAAATATTTTACTTGACTAAGGAAAGGATGCATGAATTGATGGATCGTGGTAAAGAAGAAAATTTCCCTAAGCTTCTGGTGCAAATTATCAGAGAGATGAGTAGGAGGAAATAAAACTTAAATTGCATTTGAATGACAAATCTAGATGGATATAAATTCTAAGGGAAATGAGGTCCAAATGAAGGCTTAAACCTGAGCTAAAGAATGGAATAAGAGCTGGAGCTTCAATTAGAGAGGAGAGCTGGTCACATGATGAAGGGACCACGTGCTTTGTGATTGTATGTTTGCCCTGACATCTAAATAGTTTTCTCTGATATAAATTTAGGGGTTGTCAGGATGGATGAGCGGTCTAAGGCGCTGTGTTCAGGTCGCAGTCTCCCCTGGAGGCGTGGGTTTGAATCCCACTCCTGACATTAAGTGACTCAGCCAGCCCCTGGCCGAGTCCAACATTGCTCCAAGAGTTTGCTCAAACATGCCACAGCCATGTCCATGCTGGCTGGACTTGGAGCGGGATTTGGGCTCCTCTGCCCTTTCCTCCACCTCTATGCCAGCTACCCCAGAAGAGAGACCCACACCAGACCCACAGCTCCGTCGGCGTGCAGCTCCATGACAGTCTTAGATAATACTAGATTTTAGGATCAGGTCCTTCACAGGATCTTCCACATTTATACACTGGCCATCATCCCAGTAAGCCTAGCAAGAAGCCAGAGCATCCCACACATCATGAGGTCAGTCATTCTCAACATCCAGACTCCACAATTCCTAGAGCTCCACCCAAGAGAAAACCTGATCTTTCCTTTTTAAGTTTCATCAGTAAATGTCCGAGATGAGAGTTTTCTTTTTTTTTTTTTTTTTTTTTTTGCTTTTTGGGTCACACCCGGCAATACTCAGGGGTTTCTCCTGGCTCTGCACTCAGGAATTACTCCTGGCGGTGCTCGGAGGACCATATGGGATGCGGGGTATCGAACCCGGGCCCGCATGGGCCGGCTGCGTCAAGGCAAACACCCTACCTGCTGGGCTATCGCTCCAGCCTGATATGAGAGCTTTCTACTGAGAGTATACCACCTACATGGCAGAGCCTGGCAAGCCACCCATGTTTTATTTTATATGCCAAAAACCTGTAACAATTATGGACCTCTCATTCCCATGACCTAAAGGAATGATTTGAGGCTATTCCTGTCCCTGTAGCAAGCAGATGCCCCTGGGGTACACTTACTTGCAACAGGACGTATGGAGATGTTACTGGTGCCCACTCAAGCAAGTCAATGAACAATGGGAAGACAAGTGAGACAAGTGATACAAGATATAAATTTAGGGTTTATTCTGGAGGTAGCTCTAAATTAACACACTCAAATTTTGTTGTTCTGAAAAGTTAAGGGAGATTGATACTGCATGGTCTTTTTTGGTCTGGGTTCAAATTACACATCTTGGAAAGACTATCGGTGAAGGTCTATCTTTCACTACAAACAAGAATATATGCCAGAGCAAAACCAGTTCGAGCCCAGGTAGGCGGCTCCCAGATGCGGGAATCACTGGGAATTCGTCAGATGGAGTCAGGGTTCGGCCATTCCCTCTCCATTTTGTCGAGCCTGGTGGCCCCGCCCAAGAGCTGCAATGGGCTGCCAGCCATAGCATGAAGAGGCTCACAAGCGGCTGGGGAGGCTGGAGCTCGGCTCGCCCGGGCCCAACTGACTATGGGACCCCCAGGAGGGCAGACGGGTTTTGGGAGTGGGCCCGTCACCTCTGGGGGGTCCCGGAAGCAGCCGGATGAGACTCGCCCATTACACTAGCCACCATTTTCGCTGTCGGACGCTGGGAAACTGCCTCACGGCCAGATTGGCAGAGCAAAACCAGTTTGAGCCCAGGTCGCACGGTCCATTAGAATAGTGGAAACAGTAATGTCTTTTAATGCACTGCATTCCACGATGTGCAGGAAAGTTTGGCGGGAGGGAGAGATAAAGAGGAGAGAAATGACATACAGAACCCGCCAAGTAGTTGAGGTGTGGGAGGGGGGGGGGAGTTGTGGACATTGGTGATGGGAGATGGGTTTGGGTGGAAAGATGGGTGTTGGAACACTGTGGAACCAGAACTCTACATGAGCATCTTTCAATTGTATGTCTAAAATGGTGTAATAATATTTGGGGGAAATAATAAAATAAAATTAAATAAAAAAATAAAAAAGAATATATGCCAGGTCTGAAGGTACAGTACAGTGTCTAGGGCTTTTGCCTTGTACATGGCCAACCCAGGTTCAATTTCTAGCATTCCATATGTTCCCTGAGCACTGCCAGGAGTAATTCCTGAGTGCAGAGCTAGGAATAACACCTGAGCATCACTGGGTGTAATCCAGAAAGCAAAATAATAATAATAATAACAACAGTAATAATATATTGACTATCTCTCATAGAATGTTTGTGGCTCAGAATTTTGGAGCAAGTGAGCTGGGAAGCTCTAGTTTAGTACCCTTAGACATCCATGTATGGTAGCTGTCGTGCCATGCTGTCTGCTAATAATAGGCCTCGATTCACTCTCTCTGTGTGTGTAGGAGCAGAAGACAAAAAAGAGAAGGTACATTTCCTTTTTTAAAGCTTTTATTTTTTTATTTATTTTGACAATTACAAAAATGTTCATGTTTGGGTTTAAAGCCATAGGTGTTCCAGCACCCACCCCTCCACCAGTGCCCACCTCCCACCACCAATGTCCCCAATACCCTCCCCCCTCCCCTAGCCTGCCTCCATGGCTGGTTCTCCATCTCTTTTCTCTCTTTCTCTTTTCTCTCTCTCTCCTCTCTCTCTCTCTCCCTCTCTTACATGTTGTGGATTGTAATAGACTTTCGACAATCATCGGTCCACTGTTCCTTTCTCTGTCTTACCTAACCTCTGCTCCCACACATTTGTGGTAGTTTCGACCTTTGGCAAGACCTCCTGATCCACATTTCGCCTGACCTTGGATATTGGTATCATAATATGTATGTATGTATGTATATATATATATGTATATGTATTTATGTTATGCAAATAAATGCAGTCATTATTCCTTCTGGCTAATTTTACTCACCATGATCCTCTCCATGTCCATCCATTTATAGGCAAATTTCATAACTTCATTTTTCCTAACAGCTGTATAGTATTCCATTGTGTAGATGTACCAAAGTTTCTTTATCCAGTCATCAATTTTCGGGCACTCTGGTTGTTTCCAGATTCTGGCTACTGTGAATAATGCTGCTATGAATATAAAAGTAGGGATGGTGTTTCCACTACGTGTTTTTGGCTTCCCAGAGTATATTCCCAGGACTGGTATGGCTGGGTCAAATGGGAGTTCAATTTCAAGTCTTTGGAGGAATGTCCATATTGTTTTCCAAAAAGGCTGTACCAGCTGATATTCCCACCATCAGTGAATGAGTGTCCCCTTTTCCCCCACATCCATGCCAGCACTTGTTCTTGCTCTTTTAGATATGTGCCAGTCTCTGTGGTGTGAAATGATATCTTATTGTTGTTTTGATTTGCATTTCTCTGATGATTAATGATGATGAATGTTTTTTTCAGATGTCTTTTGGCCATTCGAACTTAAGAGAAGGTACATTTCAAAGGCCTCCTATTTACCAGGCAAGTTGCTAGCACTGTAATACCATGTCAATCTTTAATCCCAGCAAGATAGGAAGAAATCATAAGCATGAGTATCACTGTATCACTGTCACTGTCTTCCTGTTCATCATTGATTTGCTCGAGCTGGCACCAGTAACATCTCCATATGTCCTGTCTCATGCAAGTAGAGCCCAAGGGCATCTGCTTGCTCCAGGAACATAAAGAGCCTCAAACCATTCCATTGGGTCATGGGAATGAAGTCTATAATTGTAACTGTATTTGTAATATCAAATACGACACGGGTAGCTTGCCAGGCTCTGCTGTTCTGGTAGCATACTCTTGTAGTCATCTCTAAATTCAGCACTTACTGATGAACCGCATGGCCGCTTGCTGCCACTCAAGCTGGGATGTGATAGGCTGGTCTGCTGGGTGGAGTTCTGACGAGGGTGATGTCCGGATGTGGAAAATGGAGGCCCTCATGCAGTGGGGGGGGGTCCTCTGGCTTGTTGCAAGGCTCTGCTGGGGTGGCAGGCCAGGGCTAGAACCGGAGGCGATAGCACAGTGGATCTGAAACCTGAACCAGGAGACAAGGCACCCACAGCAATGCTGAGAGAGTTGACCAGGATGTGTTTTCTGCTGCAGTGTTGGGAGGTGTAGAGAGCGAGGGGTAGCAGGGGGAAAAAAGTCCTCAGGGAACAAGTTCCGGTGGTCTTCGTCCGTCAGGGCAGGCACTGAAGTCCACCTGCAGCCTTCCCTGAGGTTCACCACTGCTGTAGCTGAAGTTAAGTGTTGAAAACCAACACTAGGCTTGACTGTTGGCCTCGCACTGCTGTACCACACAGTTCTTTGAAGGCACTCAAAGGTTTCTGCAAATCCACCCCCCACATCTTAGGATCCTTTCGAAATGAACATCCTAATTGGCTGCAACCATTGTCACACTCTCAGTAACAGAAAGTCTCATGCAGGAACTTTGAGTTCTGTTCCTGGACATCTTCATTTTCCCCAAGTGCGCTTTCTTTGTTATCTCTCGGCCAACATGCTAGTGAACGCACAGAACAAATCGAGATTAGGCTCTCCAAGCATGAGTAGTTTTCCATTTTATAGAAGAGACAAAGGAAGAGTTAAGTAACTTGGTCTGGAAGCAGGTGACAGATTTGTAACTTAAATTCAGGTTTACCCAAGTCTGTTCTTAGCCACTAAGTTGTATAAATGCTACTCAAAACTTCTGCTCAGCACACATAGCTATGGTTTCTTCAAATTGTCTCCTGTGTGTTGAGCTTTTAAAGCTATTTTATCTTTATGTTCATATACATATGTAAATGAAGTTTCCAAATAGGTTGCTAGCCCCTTGAAAACAGTATTTCTAATTTCTCTACCAATAGACTCCTTCATATTTGGGAAAGGGGGACACGCATGGGGCGGAGGGTTGGTTGAGAGAGTGATGCTTAATGGCTACCCCCAGTCTATGCTTGGGGGTTCCTTCGGGTGGTGCTCAGAGGAACAGGCATTGTTGGTGATTGAACTCCTGCACACAAAGCATGTGCTCCACAGGATTTGAGCCATTTCCCTGTTTTGGTTTTTTTTGATCTTGAAATCAATTTTTAAGTGCAGAAACATTCATGCTTTTACTTTCTCATTCTCTCTAATCACTAAGAACTCATTGTTTCATTGTTTCTACTTTTTTTCTTTGCTTTTTTGGGTCACACCTGGCAATGCTCAGGGTTACTCCTGGCTCTGCACTCAAGAATTACTACTGGCAGTTCTGGGGGGGGCCCCCAGGACAAACCTGTTGGGCCATCTGCAGGTAAAGCCCCCCGCGCCCCTTCTTTAGTTTCTCCGATGCACGCTGGAAAGAGGGGCAGTTCCCAGCTGTATCAATATACTATCAGGAATGGGAGAAATGATGAGGAAATGGGCCAACTTGGTCATTGGGTAACTCTGGATATTTGACTAGGTGAAGCTAGGTGAAGCTAATCCCGGGAAATTTCATAATACAGTAAACCAGTAAGTAAAGAAAAAATACTTTACCAATGGTAACACATGTATGCGTGCCTGCACTAGCACACACACACACACATTAATATAACACTATCCCTCTGTTGGAGGGAAATCTTTGTTGCTAAGTAAAAAGTTGCTAAGCAATTATCACTCTTATTTTGGTTTAGGAGCCACACAGGCAGTGCTCAGTGGCTACTCTGACTCTGTGTCCAGGGGGTACTCGGGATGTTTATTATTTAGGGGACCATACAGTGCTGGGCTCAATCTGGACCCTCCTGCTTGGAAAGCTTGTACTCTGCCTACGAGCACTGTCTCTAGCCCAGGAATTTACAGTGTAGATGGCAATGACAGGCCTTCAGCAGAAGCCATTAGACTCACTTACCTGTAATTGGGTAATTTCTAGCATTGCTAGAAACAATTCCAAGAGGAACAGATTAGGGGTTTGGAAGCAGGAAAAGTAATGAAGTCACCATTTCTCTATTCAAAAACATTGAGAATCAAGCCCTGAAATAAAGTGGCATATTAATTTAGTTTACAAAATTGTTCATCATATAACCCCAGGTTTTCCATCATTTCACTCAAAAAGGCTTTCAGCCCAAGGGTCTTGTAAGGAAACAAGTCATTCCAGATCTTAAAATAATTGTTTCAAAACAAACAGACACATAAGAAAGCTTCATTGAACCTGAAAAGAATTTCCATTTTCAGGCGGGGAAGGAGAAACTTCTAGACTTCTAGTCTTTAAAAAATATATGTTTAAAGGCATAGGTAGTGATATGAATAGGACATTAGGGTGGGTTCATTCACATTGTGTAAAGCAAGTCACTCACCCCACTTTTCCCCACAGCGAAACCCAGTAATTTGTTGCTATTAACAATTAGAGAAGTGTTCAAAAGTAGAAAAATGTCTGTGCTTTCACTACCTTCAGAAAGAAAAAAAGTTTTTATCGTCACAGCATGAAAATGATGAAAGAATGCAAGGGAAAAATATCAGTTATTTTGCTATGCAGAGTCTTTGTGAACAGGGATAAGATTTAGACATGCAAATTAATTCATGGAAGTACTGATATTAAGAAAATCACAGATTAGAAACCTGCTTGCCTAAGAACATGTATTTTTTGATTCTTGCTGTGTCAATACAATCTGTCACGTGCTTAGTTTTGTGCAAAGACTACTAAGAAATGTGATCACTGATCCCTATAATATCATCAAGGCCAAAGTTGTATTGGATTGTGGAGAGCCCCAGGTCATTTCTTCCCAAATTAAACAAGTTGGAAAGAATGTGGCTATTTTTACCCAAAATCTGTCACTCTTGTGATACTGAAATCAAAGGCTGGTTGTGAATAGCTTCAAACTCCATAAACAATGTTCAAAGGCAAACAACAGACTAGAAAAAATGTTTGCAAGGTCCATGTGTAAACTCAACTATTTTTCCAGGCCTAGGGGAAGTTTTATTCCTAGCAGTTATGCTAATCACAAAAACCATGACTAGGAATGAAAATAATAAGGAAGTTATCACTAGTTTAGGAAAATCTTCTGTTAATGGCTTTAGTGAAAACTATGGTTGAAGTTCATCTTGAGGCTGAATATATTTGATAATGTACCTTTCACATAATTGAACCCTTAGATTTGCTTACTTGCAAGAAGTAACTACTAATTAAATAGACACTCTCCAGGGACTAGATGAAAATTGAAAATTCAGGAAGCCTTTGCAAATGATATGTTTAAATATCTTTAATATAACATTACTTCTTTAGAGTCAAATAGCACTTTGACAAACTTCTTAATTAAGAGATATACATGAGCTATTTTTAGTAGTTTCTGGGTGACTTAGTATTAACAGAGTTTTTCAGGGGAATCATTTATATGTGCCCTTAGATATAGAACCCAGATGCCAACGCTGAAGATTGCGGATATATTTCTAGAAGCATCACCAGTCATTTGTAGTTTTATAATATATGAAAATGAAAGCCAGAAAAGTGAGACTATTACATTCACTTTACTTATATCTGTGTTATTACAGTTCACACTTCAACTTTCGTGAAGTCAGCTTCATCTTCCATATGTCATAGACTGACTTTCCTTAACAAATGAATAGATTATAAGACTTTATTTAGCACTCTTCAGAGGTTTGGGAGAGATAAGACAAGATAACAGTATCCAAAGGCAATTTGAGAGGTTGGCAAGGTTGCAAATTTTCCAGATCTATGATAGAAATGTAATACATGGATACAATTATGTCACACATTTGACAACAACTACATTTTAAAGACTTCATAGATGCAAATCACCATTTAAATAATTCCTATAGGATTTATCTGGCCCTGAATATATTGGTTTGGGTCAATGAACAGTCTTTGAAACAATAACTCTTGCTGGAAAAGAGGGAAGAGGAATGCAGTCCAGGTGTTTTCCTTGGGGAAGTGAGGAAGGTAAGGTATGAATGCCCCTAAAAGTTCATCAGATACCATAGGGGGACAATGATTCCTCCATAGGAATGATAAGAGCCCTTTCAAAAAAATCGAGGGTCCCAACCCCATCAAAAATGGGGAGAAGAAATGAACAGAAACTTCCTCAAAGAAGAAATTCCAATGACCAAAAGGCATATGAAAAATTGCTCTTCATCACTAATTATCAGAGAGATGCAAATCAAAACAATGAGACATCATCTCACACCACAGACACTGGCACATATCCAAAGAGCAAGAACAACCAGTGCTGGCATGGTTGCAGGGAGAAAGGGAGTCTCATTCATTGTTGATGGGAGTGCCGATTGGTCCGGCCTTTTTTGGAAAACAATATGAACATTCCTCCGAAAACTAGAAATTTAACTCTCATCTGACCCAGCAATACCACTCCTTGGAAAATACCCTGGGGGCCCACAAATACACGGCAGAAACACCATCTTCCCTTCTATGTTCATAGCAGCACTAATCAACAATAGCCAGAATCCAGAAACAACCTGAGTGCCTGAGAGTAGAAGACTAGATAAAGAAACTATGGCACAACTACACAGTAGACTACTCTGCACCTGTTAGGAAAAATGAAGTCATGAAATTTGCCTATAAATGGATGGACATGGAGAGTGAAACTAGTCAGAAGGACTATCATGCTGAGTGAAACTAGTCAGAAAGAAAAGAACAGGTAGAGAATGACTGCATTCATTTGTGGGCAATATACAAGCTGTTCACTAAAGTCATCCTGAACAGGATTGGCAGAACATTAGATGAAGGTCAACCATGCAAGCAAGCTGGGCTCTGAAAAGGGTTCAGCACAATCGGCCGTATCCACACGGTAACCAAGCTCATTGAGGTTTGTAGGGAGTTCAAGATGCCGCTCTGTCTAACGTTCATTGACTTAAAGAAAACTTTTGATTTCTTTACTCATGTCTTTACTAATTTCATCAGTAAATGCTCGAGATGAGAGCCGTCTACTGAAAGTATACCACCTACATGGCAGAGCCTGACAAGCTATCCATGTTTTATTTGATATGCCCCAAACCAGTAACAATTATGGACCTCATTCCCATGACCTGAAGGAATGGTTTGAGGCTCTTCCTGTCATGGAGCAAGCAGATGCCCTTGGGCTACACTTGCTTGTGACAGGTCATATGGAGATGTTACTGGTGCCCACTCGAGGAAATTGATGAACAACAGGAAGACAAGTGATACAAGGATTATGACACTAAAATCCCAACCCAGGCAGAACAGGGCTTAGGAGGACTTGTCAATGGTTGAAATCTACCATAGGTGTGTGGAGGCCAAAGGTAAAGGAAGATAGAGAAGGGACTAATTTATCAACTACATTTGTAAATGGTAATGCCAGACTTGAACTGAGTATTGAAAGTATGTAAAGGGATCTACAACCATAACCCCTCAGTGTATGTGTTGCAAACCACAATGCACAAAAAGAAGAAAGAAGGAGTGAAAGAGAAGAAAAGAGGCTCTCATATAGGCAGGTGGAGGATGAAGCAGGGAAACTGGGACATTGGTGTTGGGAAATGTGCACTGGTGGAAGGAAGGGTGCAGGAATGCTGTATCAATGAAACCTAATTATGAACAGCTTTGTAATTGTCTATCTCACTGTTATATAAACAAAAAAATTTAAATTGAGGGTAGCTCCTGGATAGACAAAAGGCAGATAGCTTTCCTACTGCTCTGTCATATTTATGAACTTATTCATATAAAATCCATGAAACTGATGTAAAAGGAAGTTTCCAGGTGTCTGAGAGTCAGCCTGGGGATCAGGGCTGCAGATTTCAGCTCAGCCCTACACATGACCTTTGGAGCAACTAGTATACTCTCATAGCCCCCCCAACACTGTCCTCATGACCCTACTTGTCCCCTGTCACCATGGGAGTTGGATAGCACCACACCCTCAACCATCAGCTTTTTGGCTTAATATCCCTGGGAGTGGTACACGGGACCTCTGAGACCTGCTTGGATGCCCCTACATTCACCCCCATCACAAGGAGGAAGATTTCAACTACAGAGAGATCAAAGGAAAACATAAACGACCTGTAAGGGGATTGTAGAGACAGTCTTTTTCAGGGGCTATCAGTGGGGGGTGGGGTATGGGTTGGGGTCACACTGGGCATTATTCAGGGCTTACTCCTGGCTCTGAGCTCAGAAATTACTGTGGCAGTGCTCAGGAGGCCCATATGCCATTTTGAGGGACCCAGTGTATGCAAGGCAGTGCCTTGCCCATTTATTTAACAAGTCTTATTTGAAAGAAAACCAGGAGTCCCCTACATGCAAATCTCAGCACCCTCCTGTCTCTAACGGTGAAAATCACTTCAAGACTTTAAATCTTTTTCAATTGGACTGAATCATGGCACTTACTGCATTTCTGATATCTATTTGGTTTACCGCCAGTCCTCACCCACCCATTTAGAATTTAGTGTGAAGAGTTTATGTCTCTGCTCATACAGAGCCAGTGAAGATTCTACTTACATCATAAAAGTATACCTTGCTTCTTGTCAAAGGTGGAAATTCTCACAAACGTGTGGGAGTCAGAGGCTAGGTAAGACAGAAAATGGAACAGTGTGCTAACAATTGTCAAAAATACTAATACCAACCTAGAATTGAGCATTAAATACAGGCGAAAAGATACACATGACAACCCTTTAATGTATGTTCTGTAATCCATAGTCTGGAAGGGAAGGAAAAGAGAAAGAGAGAGAAAGGGAATGGAGGTGGGCTGGGGAGGGGGTAACTGGGGGCATTGGTGGTGGGAGATGGGCACTGGTGGAGGGATGGGTGCTGGAACACTGTATGACCGAAACCCAAATATGAACATCTTTGTAATTGTATATCTCACGGTGGTATAAAATACTTTTTTAAAAAAGAAAATATACCTTGCTGCTCATCAGAATACATCACTTTGTTCTGACTCAAACAATGTTTAGCGGATCAGAAAGGAAATATTATTCTCTTTCATCAGACATGTTATGGAAATTCTTCTTGTTTACACTCCATATAAACTGCATGATCCAGAGGATCATTTGCAATTTAAATTAAAAATAGCCAATGTCCTGCCATTACTCCCACATATCAGAGGACTTTTGGATTATCTCTGCAGCCTGCTCGTCGTGTTTATTAATATCAGCGGTAAGCAGGACACCTGCTACTAGATACATTTGGTGGAGGTGAGTGGCAGAACGCAATCCATTAGCCACAGTCATTTGCAAAAGTGAATAATTTCACTTTAAGATAATTTTTTGACAAGCACAAAATTACTGATGATGGAGCCCCAGAACACAGAGGCTGTTTCCTATTCTGTTCTTTATTTTGGTCTACACCCAATATGTTTAGGGGAGTATGCCTGGCTTGGTGCTCAGGGATTGTTTCTGGCAGGTCTCAGGATCATATGGCACTGGGGATTGAACCCAGGTCTCCTGTATGCAGAATATGTGCACTAGGTCTTTGCACAAACCTCAAGAATATTTCCTTTTATCTTGAAGTATTTGGTAGGTCAGTTTACTAATATCTATTATTTAGAGCAATTTGGCAGCAATATTTTCCAACTTTTTGTACAACTGTTGCAGACTCCTAAGTCACAGAAGCAAAACAGAGCATAAAACTTAACTGCCAGCAAGCCTGAAGTAAAGAAAACATATTCCTGCCCAAGGTGACCTCCCAGACAGCTAGTGTAGTGTCATGAAGAACCTGGACAGATGTCTATGACATCTGAATGCCTGAGATAAACCCATAGTGACCAGCTGAGTAAATGTTGGGGAAAGCTGCTGAACTTCCTGTCTCTTCATTCCTTCAGCTGAACCTGGGGAAATTATCCTTCCTCCTAGATTTCGTAAGGAGTTGTTGCCCTGACCCCGGCGAAAAACAGTGTGTTTATTGTGTGAATGCTTTATTATTCTCATCTCTTCCTCAAATCAAGCACATTTTCGAAGCATCTGTGCTCTGTTGGAGAGAGCAAAGTCCTGGAGCAGGGCTCTCTGGATCATTCTCTTTGTCTTGGTAGGTGTGAGAAGATTAGCTAGAGAGCAAGCTGGTAAGAATTTCTGATTTCTCAGTAACCCTGACAGTATAAAGAACCCGATAAGGTTCTTTTGAGATTTGTTGAGTGGATGCTGGTACCCTGGCTAAAAACTGTTTGTCATTTGTTGGAAGGGGATGGGCCACATCCTATGATGCTCAGAAGTTACTCCTATTCTTCACTCTGGAATCAATCCTGGAGATGCTTGGGGGCCTATATGGGATGCCAGGGGTTGAACCCTATGCAGCTGCATGCAAGGGAAGTGTTCTACCTGTTGTACTATCTCTCCGGCCCGTTTGTCATCTCCTTGATAAATCATTTCACTTAATCACTCAACATTTCGAATGCCAAAAAACTTTCATAAAAACATTCTCTACTTAATAGATCTTCATTCACTTTTTTTTTTTGGATCAGCACATGTAGTGGTGCTCAGGGCTTACTCTTGGCTCTGTGCTTAGTTATCGCTCCTCCTGCCAGTGCTCAGGGGACTATGTGAGTTGCAAGGTGAGTGGTGGGCAAGCCTTGCTTGCTATCCTACCTTTCCACCAGGTACAGTAATTATCATCTCTACTATCAGTGTGAGTGTGGGCATCTTAGTGGTACCTCAGAATTGTAGCTCATGATAGAAGACTCTTCATCATGACTAACTCATTCCTGAACATTAAAAGTTACATGCATCTTATTTTTCCCATCAATGCTAAATTGGCCTGCAGCAAAGCTTAACCCTCTTCTAAAATGTGAGGGACTTTGAGGACAATGGCTGCCCATTTATGTAAGGGTCTATGACGGAGTGCTCTGTCAAATATGAGGACAGCTGTGACTTTCAAATTCACCCGCCCTTCACTGATTTTCAAATACCACAGAGATTGTCAATTTCCAAGGTTCTTCTAGTAGTGTATTAGAAATTTAGATGTTATACAGCCTGAGTATTTTCTAGAGAGAGAAAAGAAGAGTAATCAACCTGCTATTCCTTGCCAATTTTTGTTAGTTTTGGTTGGTTAGTTTTTCTCATTTCCTGTTTTTCCTATTGCTCAGTTAGTCAACAGTCTTTTCAGGTACTTTTTCCCTCACTTACCCCATACATCACCATTGATTCCAGGTGTTCATCTCATTGCTTTGCTATCGGTACCTATAATTTGGTTTGAGATGTCTAGGTTGTCCCAGAGCAATGAAGCCAGAATATCTTTCCAGAATATGCTCAAGTTCAAGAGAGGCTTGCCCCCACCCCAGTCACCTGTAAATTTAGTGCTTTCTGAAACCATTTGTCCAGATGGTGCAGGAGACGGTACTTAGTAATGGTTTCTATTGAAAGGAGCTTTGAAACAAGGTACAGAGCAGAAATGAAACAATGAAAAAAAACAGCACTGTCATGCCTAAGCCTTGCAGAACTGTAGTCTTCTTTCTTTTCACAAGCTTTAATTTATTTCCAAAACAAAGTGAGATAAGCCAGGACTGAGCCCTGCAGCTGGATACCTGCTGGTGTGCAGAGCTGCGGGTGAAGAGGACAGGGTGCAGTGTCAGCGGATTCTTCTCACTGCTCACTCCCTCACCTTGCTATTTGGACCTAAAGGCAGCCCCTTCACTGTCCAGAGATCTAAGGGGCTGCTTCTAAGTCCAAATACCTAAGCCTTTATTCTGCAAAAACATATGAGCCAAGAAATAGCTTTCATACTGATTTGGAAATAAAATCCAGACACCTACAAATCTTTTTTTTTGGGGGTGGGGGGGGGGTGAACTTCTTGTTGAATGAAAACTATCTTTTGAAAAAATGGAGACTCAGGAAAAAAAGGAAGCTTTAATGATGAAAATGTATGTGTTATTTGATAAGGGCATTGAAATGTCTTTTCTCTTTTTTGGTAAGATTTTAGTAAGATTTTTTGGGTAAGATTTTATTCTCTACTCAGGGCCTACTCCCAGTTCTGTGCTTAGAAGCAGTTCCTATTGGTGCTTAGAGGACCATATAAGCTGCTAGGGACTTGAACAGGTGTTGGTTGAATGCAAGGCAAGCACCTTACCTTCTGTACACCTTATCTTCAGTCCTGTGTCTTATAGCATACAAATATGAGAAAATCTTGTCCTAGGCTAAAAATATTCAAGGGTGAGGTAACCAATTCAATTTCCAAAGTATTTTACATTTGGGTTTAAGAAATACCCAGAAAGGTATATGCTGTCACTTGGGCATCCATTCTTTCATTCCACAATTACTAAGCTCAGGGTTGTTTTTGATGACTGAAAGGCAATTCACCAGTCTGTGTGTACAAGGCATTACTGGAATCCAGGAAGCAGCCTTTCTGGAGAAAGGAAGTGAGTGTCAGGGAATGGTCAAAGAAGGTTTCATCAGTCAGTGAATTTAGGGAATAATAAAAGGGATCATCTACTAAGAACAAGGAAATGAGAGAGGATAACAGCAGTCATTCTCTTGACTGACTGGACAATCAGCCAATACTTGGCCCTACAAGGCATTCTTAATTCCTAACAGAGGAGACGCTTGGCGGACTAGCTTCTACGAAGATTGCTGTGTTGCCAGGTGAATTAAAGATGTATTTAGAAGGAAGCAGGCAAGAAACTATAATACCAGTAGAACCTGTTACAGTGATCTGGGGATGATGTCAGGTCTTATTTCTGTAGTAAAGGAAGGAATGGAAGAGAGAGAGAGAACAACATTTACAATCCTTTTGATGACAAAATTAGCAGGATAACTGGGGGATCAGATCTGCTGAGTGGGAAAAGTGTTGCTATAGATAAAGTATATGAATGACACCCAGATCTCTGTCCACAAACTGAGATAGAGATGCTAGTAAGATGCTGGATTAAGCTTAAAATGGTCTCTCTGGACTCATGGCAAAGGGTGGCTTTTCCTGGGAACATGCCCCCTATGTTTTGCAAACAACAGTCCTTAGTCCAAGTTAATTTTTCTTAACCAATAGGGTCCTTAGTTAGTTGCTTATTTTGGGGTATTGACTGAATTTGTTTCCTTTTTATTTTCTCTTTTTGATTTTTGGGTAATACCTAGTGGTGTTCAGGGGGTTACTCCTGGATCTGCACTCAGGAATTACTCCTGGCCGTGCTCAAGGGAGTATATGGAATGCTGGGAATCAAACTTAGCTTGGTCATATGCAAGATAAATGCTCTACCCACTGTGCTATTGCTCCAGCCCCCGAGTTTGTTCCATGAATGTATTCTTACCTTAATATATTTATTATGACACTTAGACGGTCCCTCGTCAAAGCCACAGTAGCTTACTTATGGCATGCCCTGGATCCATTCAAATCCCTTGATTTGTCCATCATTTGGGGTGTAAGGAACTAGGGTTAATCTAAGAGCAACTGAGGTTTAAGTCAGGTAAATATGACGGATGCCCAGGAGTAATATGACAAATGCCCAGGAGTAAATATTTCAGAGTCAGTTAACTCCCCATATTACAGACGTATAGCACCATCTTCTTGTGTCTATTCAAAAAAAAGCGAGGGGCATTGTTCTAACAAAAGTATGCAAAGAATATAAAAGAAAGAGGAAAAACAGTATTTCACCTACATATACAAGAATCAAAGTCATCAGAAGTTTTGACTTTGTAAGTTACTGTGTCTGATTAGAAGATAATGTGACTAACAGATAGGGGAGGAAGGACACAAAGGAGAGGTTGAAGTCTAACAGAAGATTGGGTGTGCCCTGTTGGGATACATGTGCTCCCAGGAGCACTGGAATGGGTATAATTCAATTAACCTAAGCTCCCTACGGGAGGACAACCCAATGTTAAACCTGAAATGCTTAGAACTATAATCCAGCAGAACACTTACCTTGTTTCACTAATTTTAAATCCTTTGATAATTATATCCCTGTAATACAGGTAGGGCTAATATGTTATAGACATGAGAAACTATTCAAAACCAAATCATCTCCAAAATCAGCTTCATTACCACTAAATGGAAGCACAGAGACTTCAATTTAGAACTTCTTTCAAATCCATCTATCCTACTTGACTGCAGTTTTAAGCTTTATAGCAAAGAGTTTTGTGCCGGGGCTGCGACACAAGCTTCCTGTATTGGGTAAGTTTTATTTGGATCATATCATGGTATATATTAGTTACCATGCATATGCTGTAGGTTGATACCTGAGGGCCCTACTCCAAAGATTGATTTATTATATCTCTTGCCTCTACCACTGAAAACCAATACTAAGTTCCTGGAAGAAATAAACTCTTTGTCATTTTCACAGAACTCATCACACTACATGAGGGAAAACATTTCATAAATGAAATCAGCATGTGCTTAAAAGAATTCTCTAATCTGAATTAATGTGGACAAGTCTGTAATTTTAGTATGAATTTATAGCTTGAAAAGATTATCCCCATCCCCATATGGCACAGTTAAAGAACTTGTGAAAATGGTGATTCATTAAATGAGAAGGGAAGAAACAGAAAGGAAATGCATACTTTCTTGGAGAGGCAGAAGGAAGATAGAGCAGGAGATAAGGAAGAAAGGCTGCATATGAATTCCCCCTGAAATCAGTAAGTTTTCAATAGAAACGACAGTCACTTCATGCACCCCAAAATGACAGGAAAACACATTGACTTGGAATGAGTGCCATTTAGACACCCCAGCTGGTCTTCACCTGGGTGGGGGAACTTACCAAACCTTTTGAGAAGAGGAGTGGCAGCTGGGAACCCTGCGATCTTTGGGACAATGTGAAAGATGATAGAACATGGAACGTGACTGTATGGGAGAACTAAGGGAAATGCAGGCAATTTGAAGATTTACAATCATATACTTCCCTTATAACCAAGGGTAGAAATCTGATCCTAGTAAGAGAATGTGGGGAGCTTTTTCAATTAGATGTGCTGAATGAGAAGGGAAAGAAAATAGAAAGGAAACATTGAGAGCTAAATTTGAACAGTTATGTTTTAAAGCTCTCTTTTATAGTTTAGGTAGCATGGTGTTAATGATATTGAGCTTTAGTTTTTTTTCTGTTTGGGGACCACACCCTGCTGTATTCACCACTTATTCCTCACTCTGCACTCTGGTATCATGCCTCATGGGGCTCTGGGGACCATATGGGTGCTGGGAATCTTTCAATGTGCAAAGTTACGACACCTTTACTGTCGGGGCGCTCCGCCGGGTCCCAGACAGTGCCGGGAAGCGAAGTTCCCTTCTACCTCCGAGCCGGCGAGGAACGGATGAAAACTCAGGAATCCGATGCAGTTTTAAAAGGCTTTACTTATCACAGGTTCAGGCATACAAATCAGCAAAAGGAAAAACCCGGTGCTTAGGATTCCAGGCTAGAACCCCAGCCACGTGTAGGCCAAGATGGCGACCACCACGTGTAAAAACTTCCAAGGGGAATAAACGCTCACAAGGCGAGATCCCACAGGGAAGAAGACAGGGAGAGCGGGAACCAGCTAGTTTATACCCCTGCAACTCAGACCTTCCTCCCATTGTTATGGAAAGCAGGGAGTGTTAAATGTCCTTAGGTAATCCCTCCCTGCATCTCACCTAGGGCCTTTACTGTGCTAATGTTTTGAG
This sequence comes from Cryptotis parvus, assembly GCA_021461705.1. Taxonomy (NCBI): domain Eukaryota; kingdom Metazoa; phylum Chordata; class Mammalia; order Eulipotyphla; family Soricidae; genus Cryptotis; species Cryptotis parvus. The sequence goes on from JAJIBD010002249.1 coordinate 108,677, forward strand.
CCAAATGCAGCGGCCCTTAAAGGAGTCCTGCAACACTTTACCACCACCAAAATTGCTTCAGACCATCCACCACCTTTCTCAGGTCACTTCTAGTCTGTCTCTTTCTTCCTGCCCCTTCCAACCTCCTCCCCTTACTAATTAGTAATTTCAGTTTTGTCATCCAAAGCCAGGGATTTGTCATCATTCAACACTGTCTACTCCCTTGTTTTTTCTTTATATCACAGAGGAATAAGTTCACGCAGTTTTTGTCCTCTTTCTGATTTATTTTGCTTAATATGATACCCTCCATTTCTTCTTTATTGCAGCAAACGGTAAGAATTCATTTTTTTCATATCACTTCATAACATTCCATTGTATATAAATATATAACACATCATTTTTGTTAATCTTTATTAATTTTGCATTGTGTGACGTCAGGGGAAGGTTGGGGCCATACTCAAGCAGTGCTCAGGACAACAATGCTTTCTGCTCAGGGATTATTCCTGATGGTGCTTAGGACAGAATACGGTGCCAAGAATTAAACTCGGGCTAGTCACATGCAAGACAAGCATCCTAATCCCTGTACTGTTTATTAAAACAAGCATCTTAATCCCTATACTGTTTCTATATTAAGAAAACCATTTTAATCCCTATACTGTCTCTATATTAAGACAAGCATCTTTTTTCTTTTTCTTTTCTTTTTTTTTTTTCTGGGTCTCACCCGGCAATGCTCAGAGATTACTCCTGGCTCTGCACTCAGGAATTACTCCTGGCGGTGCTCAGGGGACCATATGGGATGCCGGGGATCGAACCCAGGCTGACACAGGCCGACCACGTGCAAGGCAACGCCCTACCCGCTGGGCTATCTCTCTGGCCCCAGCAGTTATATTTTTAATCAAATTCCGTGATCACTGAATACCTAGCTGAAAACACAAGCATTTTGTTTAATCATGGTATCTCAGAATTCCCAAAGGTCTCAAAGGGTGGAGAAGAGTCATGAGGAATGACTTGCCTTCTAAATATTTTATGGACAGTAAGCCATTTGCTAAGCATGTTGGTGCTATGATTAAATAGTGATACTTGTTTTCCAGAACAAAGGATGCAATACTTTAAAAAAAAATTAAAAGAAAGAAAGAAAGGAGAGGGCCAGAGAGATGAGGTGAGAAATGAGGAACATGAGGTGAGGCACTTGCCTTGCAGAGAGCAACCTGACCTGATTCCCATTACCACAAATGGTCCCTTAAGCACCACAATGGCCCTCCACAACCTTAATCAATACATTTTTAAAAAGAGAGAATAGAGATGGAGGGGGATTAGCTCAGAAATTTTTGGGCCACTGAGAATATTCACTTTCCCATTCTTTTTCAATATTTTTTGGATCATGCCATTGATGGGAGGTAGTAGAGATAAAAGCATGAGGGAGGAAGATGTCCTTCCTTTGACTAGGGACTTAGTGTTCAAAAAATTCCAGATGGATTACTTTCAAGTTCCAATTTTGGGAGAGGCTGGAGTTGCACTTTTCTTAGCCATTACACTTTGGTGGGGCCTGGAATTAATGATTATTTTGAGTCCGTTGTTTCATTTGTGAAATCCTCCATCCAGGAAACTCAGGGAGCCTTCATATGTTGCTTTCATGCAGCATGTTGCTGCCAATAGCTGCCCTGGGGCCACCAGATAAACATGGGGTTCTCTTACTTGCAGCCCATGCATGAAGGGACATGGTATTTACCACCATAGTTTTCATCTGTCCCATTATGTTACACTAAGTGAACTTTCTCTCTCTCTCTCTCTCTCTCTCTCTCTCTCTCTCTCTCTTTTGCTTTTTGGGTCACACCCAGTATTGCTCAGGGGTTACTCCTGGCTGTACTCAGGAACTACTCCTGGCAGTGCTTGGGGGACCATATGGGATGTTGGGAATCAAACCCAGGTCGGCGGCATGGAAGGCAAACACCCTATCCACTGTGCTATCGCTTCTGGATCCACTAGGGAACTTTCTTATATATGTCCTCCAAGATGTCTAATTGAAAAAATAGTGTTAGGTCTTCTTATTGTTGTCAACTTTAATGATGAGTATTTTAATGTAAACAGAATAGTTAATTATAGAAGTCTTGTAAAATTGTATTATCTTCAGTGATCTTTAAAATATACAACTAATTTCCCTCAATTATGCAAAGGTACTCATGCTGAATAAAAGCTAACAAGAAAGAAAACTTTGGCACAGTACTAGTGCATTGTCTATATAGACCCCTTATAAAGGGTGACAGTGGAGGGACAGGATTTAAGACTGGAGTGGTTAGTATAGGAATTTAGACACTCATTTTGCAGGTAGTTAACCCAGGTTCAATCCCTGACACCACGTTTGGTTCTCTGAGCACCAGCAGGAGAGATCCTTGAGCATAGAGATAGGAGAAAGCTTTGAACAGTGCTGGGTGAGGCCCCAAATATAACAACAACAACAAAAAATGGGGATAGAGAGAGTGTATAGAGGTTATGCTATAGATATACTATAGATATATAACACATATATAAAGCATGCATATAAACATATGTATATATAAAAGCTACAACTACACCACCTCCGCTTCACTGATGACATCATTCTAATAACACCAAACATTAGCCAAGCGGCACAAATGTTGGCCGACTTTGACTGAGAATGTGGAAAGATAGGTCTACAGCTGAATCTCTACAAAACTATGTTCATGAAAAATGAACTAGTTCCAGAGGCCCCATTCACTCTCAATGGAACAAACATCTCTGAATGCAGCAGTTATGTGTACCTAGGTCAAGAAGTCAACATGAGGAATGACCTAAAACCTGAGCTGCGCAGGAGGAAGAGAGCAGAATGGAATGTCTTCAAAAACGTTGAAAAATTAGTGAAAAAAGACAAAGAACCTCCAACTCTGGGCACATCTCTTTGCCTCCACCATTCTCCTTGCATTAACATATGCCTCAGAGACCTGGGCCCCTACGAAAGCAGGATGAGAATGCTATTCGGGTCTCCCAAAGAGGAATTGAAAGAGCTATGCTTGAAATATCATGCCTCACTTAAGTGAGAAAAGGAATCCGGAGTTCTGACCTCCGTAGCTGTCCCAGAGTTCAGGGACGCTGTCTTGTTTGCCAAGGCATCGAAAATCAGATGGGCTGGACATGTAATGCGATTTGGAGACGAACCACTGGACTAGAGCTGTTACCGACTGGATCCCACAGGATGTCAAAAGATCACGTGGCCGCCCACCTACAAGATGGTCAGACTTCTTTCGTCAAGACCCTGAATGTTCAGTTTGAGGCTCTTCGTATTCCTGAAGCAACCAGATGCCATTGGGCTACGCTGGCAGGGAGTCAAATGGAGATGTTACTGGCGCCCGCTCAAGCAAATCGATGAATAACGGGATGTTAAGTGATCAAGTGATATATAAAAGTGTATAATGTGTATATAATATATAACATATATGTTATATGTTATAAATAAATGGGGGGCAGATAGATAGTGTGGAAGTTATACTGTAGATATACTATAGATATATAAAGCATATATATTATATGTTATAGATAGAGATTAAAGTGCTTGCCAACTCTAATTCCAATCCCCAGCATCCCATATAGTCTCCTGGCTATTGCCAGAGGTCACTCCTGCGCAAGACAAGGAAGAGCTCCTGAACACTGCCATGTATGCCCCATGCCCCAGTTTTTTTTAATAAAAATAAGGGAAGAGAAAGTTCCATTCATACCACAAGAACATGCCCTTGAATCTTGGAACATTCTCAAAACATGGAGGAATTTTTTTAATTCCCATAGTTAATAAGAGATTGTTAACATTCTTCAATTGTCCCAGAGATTTAAACTGCCTTAAATATTAGTTAAATATTGGTTTGAGGCTTAATGCCTGCTGAGAGTATTTCATGTTCCCACTTGCCCCGATGGATTTCATAGCACTGTAAGTTGTAATCACACATTTATTTGGGTAGCTCTTTATGTCTTCAAATCCCTCATCAACCAGTTTCTGTTATTTTCTATTCCAAATATAAACCAAAATTTTCAGATTTGATTTGATTTTAAAGGTCATGTTTTTCTAACATTTAAAATCTAGTGTAGTGGTAAAATGGGGAAAAACAATAGTTCTAGTTATTAGAAAGGGTCATTAGGAAATTGTACAAGCCGAAATCAAACCAATGTCTTGTGGAAAGGGTTTTGTTCTCTTGAGTGAAAGAAACCCAGAGTCAGGCTGTCATAGCTGAGATGATAAAGACCAGGCACCAGGATTCTTTCCTTTCTGCTGCATCATGGAGCCATTCATCTGTGAGAATATTTTCCCTTTTTCCCTCTATCACTCTCCCTCCTTTCCTTCCTTCCTTCCTTTTCCTTTTATTACGTCTTAACTTCCTACACTCTTTCTTTTTTTATTTCGATGGTAAGAAATATCTGGAGGGAAAGAAAGACAGGAATTATGTTTTTTTTTCCGGGAGAACACAGGCTTCTCTAGAGTGGAAATAGCAAAAACACAGAGAGACAAGCAAGACTCATGTTCGGGGAGAACAAGGGCTTGAAGAGTAGGCAGGAATATCTTTTTCTTTTTGCCTCACTTTTAAAATATTTCTTTTGTTCATTTTAAAAACTGAAATCACATGTGGTCATAATTTATATAGGTTTCCTACATACAGATCTCTAACTCCCGCTATATGCTCTTCACACATACACCACAGTCTAGTTTCCATCATCTCCACAAAACTGCCCCATTTAATTTACTCTTCCTCCTTTGAAGGATTTGAGAGTATCTTAGAGACCAAGACATTGACTGCTAACATTCCAGCCATGTTTTATGACAAATATTTTATGACATGTTCTTCACACTCTTATATGGACCTGTCCTAGAACTTCCCACAATTCTTCCAGGATAGCTCATTGCAAAAATAAAGTCAGCCACCTGAAAACTAGAGTTTAAGGAGACCTGAAGAATGTTCACTAAAGCTGAACATGTTGCCGCTTCAAAGAAAAATCAAGATCTGGGGCACTGGCCTTCTGTGCAGCTAGCTGACCCCAGTTTGATCTCCAGCACCACATGAATCCCTGAGCTCTGCCAGGAGTGACCCCTGAGCTATACCCAGCGTGGGTTACTCTTCCTTCCAGAAAAACAGGGCCTTGTTACAAGCAAAGGAACTAATAAATAGGGAAGCATCCAATGAGCGATGTCCAATGAGGGCTATCTTCATTAGTCAAAAATGAAAATATCTTGCTTTCAACAAAATTCATTGGAAAGAAATGAACTCATAACCTGTTGGGAGGGGGAGGCTATTCCATCTATTTAGTTTATTTTATTTTAGAACAAAATTATGTTTTGCCATATTGTGTCAAATAATGTTTTGGCTTCTACATTTATCCCCACAGTCCAGCAAAGCAAACATTCATGGTGAGGTGAATTCTCTTCCCTGTGACTCACACTTCGAAAACAAATGTTTTCTGGCCACTGTCTACTGAGAAGTTACTAAGCTTCGGCCAAGTAGAAATTTCCATTTATTGGTTTTATGTCACATACAAATGAATTTTTAGCAGTGTAATTGATATTTTTTTCCATTTTTGGAAAACAGAAAAGACTATTCAAAACTTAGCAGCAACATATCTTCAATACTTTCCTCATGTATTTGATTCTTAAATTACATAACCCAAATGTTCTCATAGACATTATTTAAAAAAATTATTATACCACTGTGAGATATACAGTTACAAAGATGTTCATGTTTGGGTTTCAGTCATACAGTGTTCCAGCACCCATCCCTCCACCAGTGCCCACTTCCTACCACCAATGTCCCCTGATTGCTTCCTCCCTCCCCTCTTTGGCAGGTACTTTGCTTTCTCTCTCTCTCTCTCTCTTTCAATCTCTCTCCCCCTCTCTCTCTGTATCTCTCTATTCTTTCTCTTAAACATTGTGGTTTGCAATACATACATCGAGAGATTATCATGCATATCCCTTTCCCTCTATTCAATGCTCAGTTCTAGGCTGTTATCATTTGTACACTGTTCCCTTCCCTGACTTACTTAACCTCTGACTCCTCACACTTGCAGTAGATTCCACCCACTGACAGAACTTCCTGATCCATGTTTTGCCTGGTCTTGGATATTGATATCATGCTATTTTTTATATCCCACAAATAAATGCAGTCATTCTATATCTGTCCTTTTCCTTCTGAGTAGTTTCAATTAGCATGATCTTCTCCATGTCCATCCATTTATAGGCAAATTTCATGACTTCATTTTTCCTAACAGCTGCATAGTATTCCATTGTGTAGATGTACCAAAGTTTTTTTATCCAGTCATCTGTTCTTGGGCACTCTTGTTGTTTCCAGATTCTGGCTATTGTGAATAGTGCTGCTATGAATATAGAAGTTCAGATGGAGTTTCTGTTGTGTGTTTTTGGCCTCCCAGGGTATATTCCCAGGAGTGGTATAACTGGGTCAAATGGGAGCTCAATTTCTAGTTTTTGGAGGAATGTCAATATTGTTTTCCAAAAAGACTGTACCAGTCTACATTCCCACCAACAATGGATGAGAGTCCACTTCTCCCTGCATCCATAACAGCACTTGTTGTTCTTGCTCTTTTGGATGTGAGCCAATCTCTATGGTGTGAGGTGATGTTTCATTGTTGTTTTGTCTCATAGGCATATTTTTATCAAAAAGTTTTTCCAAACTTATTTGAAACCGAAAGATTCAATAAGGATACTCTGGTCAGTATTAGTACTACTAAAAATAATTATAAAAAACATTAATACTTTTTTAACTTATTCTTTTCCTATTACTAGGACATGATTACTTATATTTTTCAGGAGTTGGCAAAAGAATAATTTAAAAGAATAAATAAACCTAAAACCACTATTGCTTGACTTTGGGGCGGAAGTAACAATGAAAAGCTTTGAAACTAGTGAAAGGCAGTTTTTCTTTCATGATTTTTTTTCTTTATTTCCAATATCTGCATTCATGGCTGATCAATCACAAACAAGACAGTTTTCTCAAAATAACGGTATAAAATAGAGACGAGGGAAGCCACCAGTTTCGAGCTAGGAACCTGAGTATGAGCTGTAGCTTCAGCTCTGAGCCTTCTGGGAGGCACTGAAGGACAGGGGTGTTGCAGAAAAAATAAAAATGTTCTACTTTCCTCGTCACTGGAGGAAAAAAAATCTGATCATTTACTCAAAATATTTATTTATATATTTATTTGTTTCTTTAATTTAATTTTTTGCTCTTTGGGTCACACCCAGCAATGCTCAGGGAGCTGCCCCTGGCTCTGCACTCAGGAATTACTCCTGGCAATTCCTGAGTACAGAGCCAATTTCTGGGGGTGGGGGGGAAAGAAGGGCATATGGGATGCCAGGAATCAAACCCAGGTCAGTTGGGTAGAAGCAAATGCCCTACCCACTGTGCTCCGGCCCCCTCCAAAATCTTTATGATGATGCATTGTAAACACAGAAGGAGTTATTTTATCCTTGAAAGAACAAATATGCCTCTGCATTGGGGAAACATTTTATTAGCTTAATTTTATTATCTTTCTATAGCTTACAATGTTTACAATCATGTCAAAAAGATTCTGGTATTAATGTCCAAAGTCATGCATCATACCACCACCACCAAAAGGTCCACGACCCTCCACCAGTCAGATCTTGGTTCCTCCACTCCTCTACCCCCACTGTTAATCAGTCTTAGTTAATTGTTAATGAATTATCTTAATTAACTCTTAATTTATAATTTTAATACTGTCTATTCCCTTGTTAGGACAAATGCGCCGAATAGGATTTGAGATATAGAAGCTACCCAAGTATCTGAAAAATCTTGTTCACGATTCAGTTACTACCAATAAGTGATCAAATTTTCAGGGAATAACAAAACATATTTGAGACACGTGCTGGTTAGTTGACCATTATCCACTATGGACACATTTGATTTTCATGTACCTTGACTAATGGACTCTTTGGGGGTTGGTTTTATGTGAAAGAGGTGAACTGCAGGCCCTGCTGTGGCATTCAGGGAAATATCAAGCCAAAGTAAACATTGTGCCATTTAAGAGCCCTGGGACCTTTCACAAGTGTGTGTGACAAGAAGTAGTTCCAGCACTCTGTAGTGAATTGTACCTGGCACAGCATAGTGATCCACGTGAAAGCTACGATCTTCTTGTTGTTGTTTTATCTTGTTTTGAGGTCACACCTAGAAATGCTCCAGGGTTATTTCTGGCTCTACACTCAGGAATCTGCTCCATATGGTGCTTGGGAGACCATATCGGGTACTGGGGATTGAACCCAAGTTGGCGGCATGCAAGGCAAGTGCCCTACCCATTATGCTATTTCCTGACTCCACAAAGCAGGGATTATTCACCCATTACAGCTTTTTCTTTTTTTTTTTTTTTTTTTTTTTTTTTTTTTTTTTTTTGCTTTTTTGGGTCACACCCGGCGATGCTCAGGGGTTACTCCTGGCTCTGCACTCAGGAATTACTCCTGGCAGTGCTTGGGGGGACCATATGGGATGCCGGGATCGAACCCAGGCCAGCACAGTCCGCCGCGTGCAAGGCAAATGCCCTACCCGCTGGGCTATCGCTCCGGCCCCAATTACAGCTTTTTCTGGACATTTTATCTAATTCAATCACGCATATGTGGTCTTTCATATATGACTTACATAATTCTGTTTATTTTTTAGATTCTTCATGTGTACTTATCAAATATTGTATTTAAATTGCTGAATTTTATTTAAGGTTCATTGTGTAAATGTACCATATTTGCTTATCTGTTCACTAATGAACATCTGGGTTGAATGAATAAAAATCATGTAAGCCTTTCTGTGGATCAAAATTTTATTTCTTTTGTGTAGATGCATAAGATTGAAATTGTTTTATCTTTTATTTATTATTATACTTGGCCTATTTTATTATTGATTATTATTTTTGATTTCTTTTATTTTTAAAAATTTTATTATGCCACTGTGAGATACACAGTTACAAAGCTGTCCATGATTGAGTTTCAGTGTTCCAGGACCCATCCTCCTCCTCCTCCTCCTCCTCCTCCTCCTCCTCCTCCTCCTCCTCCTCCTCCTCTTCCCCTCCTCCTCCTTCCTCCTTTCCTCCTCTTCCTCCCTCCTCCTCCTCCTCCTCCTCCTCCACTTCCTCCCTCCTCCTCCTCTTCCTCCTCCTCCTCCCTCTTCCCCTTCTCTTTCCTCCTCCTCCTCCTCCTCTCCCTTCCCCTCCTCCTCTTCTTCCTCCTCCTCCTCCTCCTCCTTTCCCTTCCCTTCTCTCTCCTCCTCTTCCTCCTCCTCCTCCTCCTCCCTCTCCCCTCCTCTTCCCCTTCTCTTTCCTCCTCTTCCTCCTCCTCCTCTTCCTTCTCCTCCTCCTCCTCCTCCCTCCCCTTCCCTTCTCTTTCCTCCTCTTCCTCCTCCTCCTCCTCTTCCTCCTCCTCTTCCTCCTCCCCTCTCCTCCTCTTCCTCCTCCTCCTCCTCTTCCTCCTCCTCCTCCTCCTCCTCCTCCTCTTCCTCCTCCTCTTTCTCCTCCTCCTCCTCTTCTTCCTCCTCCTCCTCCTCCTCCTCTTCCTCCTCCTCTTCTTCCTCCTCCTCCTCCTCCTTCTCCTTTAGGTCAATAAAAATTTTAATTTTCCTAAATGTTTTCACTGTTTTATATTCCCGGTAGCAGTATGTGTTTCTCCCACGTAGTTGTTGGTGACGGTGGTTGGCAGGAAAGGGAGTTGTGATGCAGTGTAAGGTAAGGCTTCACCCAGTCGTTTTGGGGGTACCTTCAGCCCTTTGTTCAGGAACGAGGTGAAGCCCAGAGGACCCAAGCTGGGCCTCATATATGCAACCCGTGGGTCTAGCCCTTTGAGCTATCTCCTTGTCCCCTGTGACCATTACCAGCTGACATGTTCGCGCCCTTTTAAATTTTTGTCATCCTAGTCGATATAGCAAGTGTTGTCTCATTAACTACTATATTTTTTCTCATTTTATTGCACAAAAACATATGTATTCTTTTAAAATCGAGCTATTTTAAAGTAATAATGGAAAGAAAAGCAGCATTCTGTTCCAATTAAATACATTATGGATTCCATCTTTCCATCTTCAAAACAAGCTTATATACTATTAACTGCATTTTGCATGTGAAGTTTTAAACCTCATGTTTGATAGTTGTAATATGAGTGCCTTTTGGTGTACTGTGGCTGTTTCTGTAAACAACATTGTTTACAATGTACAGAATATAAAAAGGGAAAGGGAAGGCTTTGTGGAGGAAAAAGGCGCTGTTAAAGAGAGAGGGCAACAGAGCCATAGCATGAAGAGCCTCACAAGCGGCTGGGGAAGCTGGATCTCGGCTCGCCCCAGGCCCAGCTGACCATGGGGCTCCGGGGAGGACAGATGGGTTTTGGGAGTGGGCCCATCACCTCTGGGGGGTCCCGGAAGCACCCGGATGAGACTCGCCCACCACACTACCCACCACCTTCGCCTTCCGGACACTGGGATACTACCTCATGACCAGATTAACAGAGCAAAACCAGTTTGAGCCAAGGTAGGTGGCTCCCAGAAGCGTGAATCACTGGGAATTCGTCAGATGGAGTCAGTGGTCGGCCCTCCCCCTCCATTTTGTCGAGCCTGGTGGCCCCCGCCCAGGAGCTGCCCCTGGGGCCACCAGCCATAGCATGAAGAGCCTCACAAGCAGCTGGGGAAGTTGGAACTCGGCTCGCCCCAGGCCCAGCTGACCATGGGGCTCCCGGGAGGACAGATGGGTTTTGGGAGTGGGCCCATCACCTCTGGGGGTCCCGGAAACAGCCGGATGAGACTCGCCCACCACACTAGCCACCACCTTCACTGTCCGGATGCTGGGATATTACCTCACGACCAGATTAACAGAGCAAAACCAGTTCAAGCCCAGGGCCACGCGGTCCATTAAAATAGTGGAAACAGTAATGTCCTTTGATGCACTGCATTCCACGATGTGCAGGAAAGTTTGGCGGGAGGGAGAGATAGAGAGGAGAGAAATGACATACAGAACCCGCCAAGTAGTTGAGGTGTGGGAGGGGAGAGGGAGGTGGGGACATTGGTGATGGGAGATGGGTTTGGGTGGAGGGATGGGTGTTGGAACACTGTAGAACCAAAAACTCTACATGAGCATCTTTCAATTGTATGTCTAAAATGGTGTAATAAAATTTGGGGGAAAAAATAAAGAGAGAGGGTAACATACACAACAGAGCAAACAGTTCACTTGCAGCAATTCAGAAAAACACTGCTTTGTATGTGAGGGTATTTATGTATTGTTTGTTTATAATGGCATACCTGAGTCCAATATCCCAAAAAGATTATTTTATTTTGCATTTGAAGAAGTCAGACTGATTCATGTGTATTTTTCAGAATATCTTTTAAATAAGATTTTATGGAAAATTTTAAGGTTTAATAATTTAACCATTAAAAAATTTTCAGCAATCCAGTGACTTTACTGATAATCTTTAATTGACATTTTGTTTGTTTTGCTTTTTGATTTTTTGGGTCGCACTTGGTGGTGCTTAGGACTAACTCCTGGCTCTTCACACAAATATCACTCCTGGCTGGGATTGGGGAACCATATGGAGTACTAGGGATCGAATCCAGGTTGGCTGCATATAAGGCAAGCACTTACTCGCTGTAATATTGCTCCAGCCTTTAATTGTATTTCTAACTTAATGTTTTATTTACTTTTTATCTCATTTATTCTATAGTGTTAAAATATTTTAAAATTGAAATAAAAGACAGTTATTAAATGTCAAATAAAACTTCATTACTTAAAATAACATCTTTCAAATGAGATGGAGCTCAATTTTATTCTTCATTTGTTTATTTTTGAGCCACACCCAGCAGTGCTCAAGGCTTACTCCTAACCTGTTACTCAGTGACCACTTCTGGTGGCATTCTAGAGACCCATCTGTGGTGCCAGTGATCAAACCCAAGGTCAGCTGTGTGCAAGGCAAGTGCCTTACTTGTTGAACTGTTGCTCTGGCCCACAATTGTATTTTTTCATTTCAGTCACTTATGATAAGTAACAAATCTGAAGATATTAAAAATATCTGAAATATAAAAAATCAGTGAACTTCCTCCATGCCAGTTGCCCCGGAAGAGAGAGTCCCACCCATTCCAGACTCAGCTAATTTGCAACCCCAGAAGAGATCCAGACCCATCCACTTCAGACCCACAGCTGCGCTGCTCGGCCGGCCCCATGTGGAAGAAACCCATGGAGCTGACCTCCTGGTAAGGGGCTCGGCCATCCCTGACCGAGTCCAACATTGCTCCAAGGGTTTGCTCTCATGAGCGGGGGAGAGACGATGCTGGCAGGACTCGGAGTGGAGTTTTGGGCCCTGCCCTTTCCTCTGCCTCCATGCCAGTTGCCCCAGAAGAGAGAGAGACCCACCCCACGCCAGACCCACATGTCCCTTGGCGCGTGGCGCAATATTTTTATAGGATACTGAATTTTGCATAAGGTTCCTCCCAATTTCTTTCACATTTATACATAGTAAAGTTATAGACATCTTTTAACTGATACCAGTAAGCCTGGCAGGAAGTCAGAGCAAACCACACATCATGCAGTTAGTCAGTCTCAACATCCAGACTCCATAGTTCCTCAGAGCTCCATCCAAGAGAAAACCTGATCTTCCCCCTTTAAGTTTCATCAGTAAATGCTCGGGTTGAGAGCCTCTACTGAGACTATACCACCTACACGGTAAAGCCTGGCAAGCTACTGTGTTTTATTTACTTTTTATGCCAAAGACTAGTAACTATTATGGACCTCAGTTCCATAACCTGAAGAATGGTTTCGGGCTCCTCCTGTCCCTGTAGCAAGTAGATGCCCTTGGGTTGCACTTGCTTGTGACAGGACTAATGGAGATGTTACTAGTGCCCACTCGAGCAAATCGATGAACAATGGGAAGACAGTGATACAGTGATACTTCCAATAATCCCCCAAAAATACCTAAAGAAGAGCTCCACAGATACTTGTTGGATAAGTTGCTTATGGCAATGAAGGTAGGTGGAATTGAACTGATCATTTTAGCTCATCATTTTAGCACTTGGTTGATATCTAGAAAAGGGTTCTATTCGAAATGTAAATAGTAAAGTAGATATGCCCTAGTTCTTTTAATTCCAAGTCTAGTCTTTCACAACGTCATTTGTCTAACAGCCTCAACCAAAAAAAAAAAAAGGGAAGGAATCAAATGACCTTTTGAAAATGTTTACTTACATCCAAACATTTTAACAGAATCTGTGTACCATGTTTGTGTGATTTTCTTATCACACTCGGTTGTGTCTTCATTCTTTTGTTTGCTTATTTTTTTGGACTATATCTGTCTAAGTTTAGGGCTTACTCCTGGCTCTACACTCAGTGGTCACTTCTGCCGACTCAGAAGGGTGGCAGAGGTTGAACCCAGGTTAAGTGCCTTACCTGTTGTACTGTCTCTCCAGTCCCTAATCTCATCACCCCTTTTAAATACAGATCTAACAAGCGCTAAAAAGCCATTTTCTTCGCATGTCCTTTTCATAACAACAGAGAAAGTAGAATAGGGAGAGACAACAGCCCTTGCAATAACTAGAAACAATCGATAGTAAACAATGGAGAAAAACATACCACAGAAAGCATCCAACTAGTGTGGGCCTGGCATCACGCATATAGTGGACAGCTTTCCACATCCAGGTTAGTTGAAATGAGAATGAAGGACAGTATTTATGCTAATGATGATGACCCAGAGCTACAAAGCAGTAACATCATTCCCAGTTATCTTTGGAGATTAGGAAAATATGTCATTAATTTTTGAAAGTGCCTGTGGTAGATTAAAACACAGCTACTAGTCATTAGTGACTCATGCCTATAAGACAAGTGAACAGAGATTGAGGAACCTGTCCAAAGCGATGGGATTTGCAGAGCCGTCCCGGGATAGGAGCAGAGACCTGATCTCTAGATCCCTTCCCCCACACACCAAAAGCCCAACAAACGCACCCCTTATGAATATCACCTTGTGGTGACGTTGGCCAACGACCAGGTAGCTAGTCTCCCTGATGGCCTCTCAGCAGGAGCTTGAAGGGCATTGCACGTCTCCAGCAGCTCCAGCTCCTCTCTCGTGTGGCGGTCATGAGAATGGCACCTCTCCCACAGAGGTGCTCCGTGCCTCAGTGAGGCTCCCAGAGCCCTCCAGCCCCCAACCTTGGTGGCCTCCATGTAACTTTGAGAAATCACTTTTCCTTATAGCAAGTCACTGAACCACTGAGAGTGCTTGGTACGAATAAGCATGCTTTAAAATAGTTCTGTTGACTGGCTGGCTTGTTCGCTTTAAACCTCCTTCTTTTAAATACTTCAAGTAAGGTATCATGGAAACTCACATATTTGGAGATCTCCTTCCCCACCTACTGAGGTAGATAATTGAAGCATTACTGTGAATTGCCGCTGTTAAAATTGCACTTGGGGACAAAATGGAAAAAACAGCCCTAAGCAGCCACGTGCAATGTATTAACCGGCCTGCGCCTCCTCCACCCAACAAGCCAGGAAGTCAGGCCTCAGAGAGGGCTCCCGTGGGTGTGCCTGCGGGGGCTCAGGAACAAGGCCTACTTGGGAGGGGGGGGCGTACATCGCAGTGGATGGAATTTCCCTGCTCGGGCGCTATTAAGAATGATGTCATTAGGGTGTGGGTTAAGGACAGCTGGCAGCCACCTGCCCTCCTTTTAGAAACTTACAGGATGGGGGATGGATCACTCCAGTCCCAGGCACAGATCGGGAAGTCAGGTCCTCTCTGCTTTCTGTCCTGGAAAAGCCGCCCTCCAGCACCAACTCTCAGCCTGAGAAGGGCAGCCTGCGTGACCATGCACACATTATTTCATCCTCTGCTTCAGCACCAAGGATTAATTAATTATCGCAAGTTGTCTCGAGACTACACAATGCTAAATACAAATAGAGGAGACCCTCGAATTCATAGGGTTGTGACTCGTGGTCTTGAATATTCATGTTCCACCACACCAGTTCACTCTCACCCAGCAACGACGCTTTGTTTTATGGAGCACTGAGGGGTCCCCTTCTGTTTGTAAGGTGAAGAGGTCCTGTTCGTGGTGTGTGGCTGCAATACTGATGCCCTGTTTTATTCTCCTTGGGCAGATACTGTAAGGCCCAGTGGCAGGTGCCTGGAAACCCCTCGGTACCTGAGGCCCATTTTACCCCCACCTAATTGCTCCCCATTCTTTTGTTCTAGTTGAACATTGTATAGTCTCACGTATAAGACCATTTAAAGTGAAAATGTGCTTCCAGAGAAATACTTAAACAGAACAGTTCAGAACAGAGACTGGTGTACAGTTATTCTGTTTTTACCTCCGGGCTATACATTATTGAACTGATACCTTACCCTCAGCTTTCTCATTTTTAAAACTGAGTAATAACGATCCTTCTTCATAGGTATGTGGTGGGGATCAAGAGAACTAATGACTAACAGGTTTAGGACATGGCACATCTCAACTGATATTAGCAAAATGGTCACTTCCTGATAAATGTAAAGTCTAGCGTACATTTGGAAATTGTGGTGTTTAGAGACCTGGGAGAGCAAAGGTAAGAAGGGGAAAGTGAAGGACTTTGGAGAGTCAGAGAGGGAAGAAAGCAGCAGTATCCTCAGGGAAATGAAGGAGTAATAGACAGTAAAGCAAGGGGGGTGAGGAGAAAGGAAGGAGCCCAGCAATGCAAGCTGGTCCCCTTTTCCTGTGCTGAGCTTGTACCACTCTCCTCCTTGAGTTGGAATAGACTCCCTTACGTGGAACAATTGGAAAACCCAGAATCCAGAACAGGGCTGGTATTGTGCAAAAGTGACTATGACAAAAATCAGGATGCATAAAGTAGTTTGAAAGGTTGCAGATTTGACCGTTAGCTGTTGTTCACCCATTGTACCAACTCCCATGTATTCTTGTCTAATTTTCCCAATTCACTTTTGTGTGAGCATTTATATCTTTCTCTATTCTTTTTTAACGGCGTGAGATTTCAACATGGGGAGTTTCCCAGAGCTCTTAATGCGCTTAATGCTTCATCATGCACTGGTAGACCTTTTGAGTCATATTATTCAATTTGATCATCTTAATATTGATCGTATTGTTCAATTGAGTCCAAAAGTTGAGTCCAGTATTTAGGCTCCTATTATTTATTTGTATTGCAATTTTATTTGTACACCAGTATCTTAAAAAGAAGATAGTTGGTGGGGTTTTCCCCGTGGTGGGCGATTGAAAGAAATAGTTAGAAAGTCTGAAAAAAGCAATCTCTAGTAATAATTTTTCCAAACACATGAAATGTGGTGGGGTAAACATCTCTCATACATAAACTGATAAATGTAACAAACTTCAACATTGCACAGCAGTGTTAGACTCTGTGAGTTGTATGTCAAGGATTTCTGTAGCCTAATTTCCTCAATTACCAAAAGAAGATATTTAAACAGGGATCTTGAGAGTCATTTGAAAACTGCTCTAAAGATATTATTTTGCTGAGGGAATTATTTTCTAATGAAAAACCTGTTCATTAGCCTATCATCTCAGCAATTTTGCCAAAGATGATGTCGCCAAATAGTTTAAACCACTACGAAATAATTGGTAATATCATTCAATAATTCTATATTTTGAATACACAACTCCCTTAGGCCATGTAAAGAACCTCATGAAGAGACTTGAAACCCCTACTGCAGGCTTGGTTCCATTGACATTTTTTGACATTGCAGTTAGTGGATTGATTGTTATGCCCTGGCTCAGTATCACCTGGAAATATGTTAGAAATGCAATTTTTTAGGTCCTACCTCCAAATCAGGAACTCTGAAATATTTAATAAGATCTCCAATTGATTATGAGAAATGATTGCTTTATCTAATAAGGTATATATTTGACCTTGGAGTCTAGTTGTTCTACTCTGGCAAAGTCCTTTTTAAGTGTTCAGCAATTTAGATTGGAAATCAAGTGTAGTAAAGAATGTTTCTTTTTCAGAGAAAATGCCTCCTCAAAATCCATCCTAAAATCAGTGATTCATCGAAGAATTTTTAAAACTCCAATATTTGAATTAGGACTAAGACTGTAACATTCTCTCTTTTTTTGCTTGACTACATTATCCAAAAATACTAATTGACAATTTAAATATGCAAAGTTCTAAAGTTTAAAATTTTAATTTAGTCCAAGCATTACAGTAGTAGCATATAAGGAAATTCCCTCCTTTAGGAAATTTGTATTCGTTAGCAGTCTAGTAGTCAAAACTCTAGAGAGCCAGATATACATTGATTATGTTCTCTTCCTGTTTTTGTAACTACAGTTTTACAGCATCCAGTAATAAACCAACCAAATTTCAAGGATTCCCCCACCTCTCTCCCATAATTTCCCACTAAACCACCATATAAATGTGTCTTATAAGAAGAGATTATTCAGGAGTGACATGAAAATAATATTTAAACTATTTAAAGATACATAGAATAATATAGGGCTGCTTTGTACAGTTTGTGATTGACAACAGATATAAAGAAGAGAGGAAGACAGATTTTTGTTCAATATAAGGAAGAATTTTCTAATCTACTGTATTGTTCACAAACTAACCATTTGACGTAATGGTCCCTGGGTCCCAGACAGGGACTTTTTTTTACTCTTTCCCTAGGGAACTTTTGTTCATCAATTATAAAAGTTGATCTAGAGGGCTGGAGTGATAGCACAGTGGATAGGGTACTTGCCTTGCATGAGGCTGACCAGGGTTTAATCCCCAGGATCCCTTATGGTTCTCTGAGCACAGTCAGGAGTAATTCCTGAGTGGAGAACTACAAATAACTCCTGAGCATCTCTGGGTTTGACCCAAAGTAGAAAAAAAATGTTAATCTAGATAATTTAAAGTTATCTTCAGTCCTAGATTATTCAGATTGCTATTACAAAACTAAAATAGACTCAATGGATTAAATAAACACATTTGTTATAGTTCTAGAAACTGAAAGTTAAAGGAGCTGGTGGATTCATGTCTGGGGACCTGTTTGCTGATTCATAGACAGCTCTCCTCTCAAGTGTTTTTACATAGCGAAAAGGGAATAAGGCCCTTTGATTAGGACCACTCACCCCACTGGTGAGGTTTCCACCTCCAGGACCGGGTTCTTTCCTAAGGCCCCATCTCCTAATTCCTGGGCACCTGGGTTTAGGATTTCAACTTCTTGTGTGGATCTGGGAATGGCATACTGGATCCACAATACTGTCAAATCAGAGATTTTATAATGCTTTTCTTAAAAAAAGATTTTTAGCTCTATAGTGTACATTGTTCCATTGTCATATATATATATATATATATATATATATATACATATATATATATATGTACTATGGTCTGTGAAGTGACATTTCATTGAGAAAAACATATTTCCTCTGTGACAGGACTTTTACTTTTTGCTAATTTTGAAAAACTAATTTATAATCATGTCAACGTTTTCTTTTGTTTCAAGGCTATATGACTTTGTGGGAGATACTGAAATGGATGACCAACAACATATATCTTATTGTTTATGTTTTCATCCATAATTGAAACTAAGTAGAATTAGGGATTAAGGAGAGAAAAAGAATCAGGGAAAAGAACTGAAGAAAAGATCCAGAGATTCAAGACTGGAGGCCATGCTAAACTTATTAAATAGGAAGTTTTAGTAATTCTAAGATTTCTGTTGTTCTAATTACTAATATTAAAGTTGTCAAAGGCAATTATATGATCTATTCCATGCTATGGAATTTTCCAAATATTTCTTAAAGTTTTTAGTTATGAAATTCTTGTGTACTTTTCTAGTTCTCAGTGAATACTTTTTCAATTTAATTTCTGCTCCATTTTATATGTAAATTTTACATATAAACCTAATTCAGATAACAGGAACAAAATGTTTTCTCCTGAATAAATGCCACCTACCTCTCTATACAGAATGTTTTAGTAAACTTATAAATATAATGGCAAATTGCTTTTCTTTTCTGAAGACTCGTATTTAAATCAGCCTAACCCTATTGCACTATAATCTCTAATATCACATCAGGTTTTAATAAGCCTTCTTTTTGTAGCACACATGTGCTTAGGACTTCATGGAAACCAAATCAGTAGAGAGAAGGGATTACTTTAGATTACTTTGAAATATGCATTGTTTGAAACGGCCTCTGGTGACCAGCTTTCATGAATGGCTGATTTTACTTGTGGGGCACATCATCTGGTTTAATTATATCAGCTCCTTTGTGTAGCAAGTGCTATTCTTGTGTGCCCTGAGAAATGAAGGTTTAAAGTAGAATGGTTAGTGAGAAACTGAATTCTGAAAATAGAACATCACTGAGTATTTTACTATGGAAGTCCAGATTAAAATAGTAAGTAAGAAATTATCCAGCTGTAAACATAGTTTTATAGATAATTCATTGATAACCAACAAATTGCCCCAACATTTATGGACAATGAATAATAATCTGAGATTTTTCAATTTGGAGTGATGATAGGACCTATAAATCTTTCCTTCTATAAAGGTTTTATAGTTTAAAACTTAATAAGGTTTATTCTTTCATAACAATAAAGTAAGATATTACTTCTCTTTGCTAAAATATTTTCTGATTTCTATCCAGATAAGTTGTAAAAAAAGTTGTAATTTAAGTTTCAAGTTTTTATAGGTCTTTCATGAAATAGCATCAATTGAGTTAGCGAATTTCAGTGAATTCATGTTTTTAAAAATCCTCTGCTGTACTTTTCCAAGTATTCATTCATCTGAAGATATTAATAAATATTTATATCCATCTAGATAATTATCTGGAGCTAAGTAGATGTGTTTGAATAAAAATTTAAAATGTCATAATCAAATTACTATCAACAAGAATAGCTAATTTGAATTCTTTATATAAATAAGTTAATTTTCCTGGAAAGACATGCTAGTTACTAATATTGTTCTACTGTAATAATATTTTCCATGACTGCAGGCCTGAATTTCACTTGATATTTAGATAGATTTAGTCTTTTTTCTTGATAAATGTACAACCCCACTTGTTAGTGGTTTGAAGGTAAGTAGTCAGGTTAAGGACAGAATATATTTGAATATAGTACGGGAACTGACTAACATACAAAACACAGACTAAGGAGAATTTTATGAGTCTTAAAACGTAAAATTAAAAAAAAATAAATATTTAGTGAATGGTACAAAAACTCCCATCTATTTTTCAGTTAAATATGCAAAGTAGTGTTTCTGAAATACCATGATTTAATTTAAACTTTAGCTTCATTTAAAAAGTCTCTGAATGAGTTTGATAATGACGGATGTTTGATTCTTTTGCAATAGTTTTCCTGTAAATAATACATTTTGAAGGGCTGAGGGAACTGTTCTTTATAATTTATCTTTAAGTCATGAGCTAGGAACTAAAATAATTCTGTTTGTCTTTTTGAAATGTACTTTCCTCCTTCACAGGATTCCCAGACCTCCCCTGCTCATCACACTGTGTGAGGTCAGCAGGAGCACTCCAAGAAACTTGTATCTTCTCTCTGTGGTAATCAAAGTTTTAGAAAGTGTTAGAGAGCATTATATTAGTGATGAGCTCCAGAAAGTAGGCCAAAAGAATTCTCTAGCTGGTGGCATAATTTTAAAGTCAGATGTTCATCTTACCTGACATAGATTTTAACTGCAAGAAAATATTTAGAGAAATGCTTATGAAATTAAATACAGAATGTAATTATCTTTTTTAAGTACTTTCTTCAGGGGCGGAGGTGTGTCTTAAAGGGTAGAATCCATGCCTTGATGCAGGAGGCACTTCTAGGTGCCTGTCCTGGGTGGTGCCCAGCCTAATTCCCTAGAACACTGTCAGTTGTGATCCTGGGTAATACAACCACAGCAACAAAAACACCTTCTTCAAGTTAGATGTTGTAAGAGAACTGGGAAACTATAAAATAAATTGGTGGGGCAGGAGCGATAGCCCAATGGGTAGGGTGTTTGCCTTGTATGCGGCCGGCCTGTGCCAGCCCGGGTTCGATCCCCGGCATCCCATATGGTTCCCCGAGCACCGCCAGGAGTAATTCCTGAGTGCAGAGCCAGGAGTAACCCTGAGCATTGCCGGGTGTGACCCAAAAAGCAAAATAAATAAATAAATAAAATAAAATAAAATAAAATAAATTGGTGTTGTGTCAGATTAATACTTCAGGGCAACAAACTGAAATAAATCAAGCACAAATCTGTTACAAATGCATTTTCAGTACCTTGAAGTGAGTGAGCGTGAAGTGATGAAAACCGTTTTTCCTTACTTGAAATGTGTGTCTGTGTGTGACAGATATGTATGGGCCAAATGAATCCTGTTCATGCCTTTGGCACTCACAGTTGTATTTGGCAAATGCTTCAACTGTTCCTTTAAATTTCCCAGCCCCCTTAGGGAAGGAAATGGAGACCAACTGAGTAGTTACAACCAATGAGCTATTTGTTCATTGAGTTCATCTGTGTGATTTCCAGATTAATCACTTGATAACTTGAATCCCGTTATTCATCGATTTGCTCGAGTGGGCGCCAGTAACATTTCCATTGGACCCTATCACGTGCCAATGTAGCCCAATGGCATCTGGTTGATTCAGGAATATGAAGAGCCTCAAACCGTTCCTTCAGGGTCTTGACAAGGAAGTCTGACCATCTTGTAGGTGGGCGGCCACGTGATCTTTTGACATTCCGTGGGATCCAGTCGGTAATGGCTCTAGTCTAGCGGTGGTCTCCAAATCGCATTACATGTCCAGCCCATCAGATTTTTGATGCCTTGGCAAACGAGACAGCCGTCCCTGATTCTGGAAGAGCGATGGAGGTCAGAACTCCGGATTCCTTCTCTCACTTGAGTGAGGTGTGATATTCCAAGCATAGTTCTTTCGATTCCTCTCTGGGAGGAGACTCTCTGGGAGGAGACTAACTCAGTTACAACCAATCAACTATTTGTTCATTGAGTTCATCTGTGTGATTTCCAGATTGAAGGCATGGAAACTTTCACACAAGAATATCTACTTGTTTCTTCCTTTGCTTCTTGGTCCAATTATCGTAGCAACAAGAAAGCAGTTTGCCTATGATTATTCATGACTGGGCCAAACTACTCAGTGCCACTGTATGTATGTATGTACGTATGTAGTATGAGTGACTAATACACTTTCATTGGGTTAACCATTGACAGTAGAAATTTGTTATTCCAACAGAGTACTTCTGCTGACTCATGCAATACCTCAAGACAAATGAACTAAAACATTAAAACTAAAATGTAATCAGATAATGACATCTAGGAAACCCAACAGTTTAAGACCAAACTAATATCCCTAGTCTTTGTGGCTCTTCCTTATCACTGTCCTTTCGCTACCCCCAGCCCAGGGATTCAGTCAGGAGCACCCTAATGCATGTGATAGCAAAACTAGGATATAACTTGTGGCCTCCTGTACGACACTGCACTCTCTTCTGTTCCCATTTTCAGGGAACTTTCCAGTGACTCCTTTATTTTTGCAAGTGCAGCAATTTCTTCCTTCTCATTCTCTTGGTGCTCACCACCTCCATACTGGGCCCTTTAGGATGTTGTATTATCTGCTGTCAGAGCAGTGTTATTGTTTCCCAAAGTGCGGGTTAGTTTGTCAGCTTCTTTCTCCAAAAAACTGGACAATCCATAAAAAATATGTTCTTGGGGGGATTTTTGTTTTTGGTTTGGGGGGTCACATTCTGGAGTGTGAGATTTAATCCTGACTCTGTGCTCAGCCTCAATCCTGGAGGGCTTGAGGCACCCTGTGTGGTGCTGGGGATTGAACCCAGTTGGCCATATGCAAGGCAAGTTCCTACCCCTCTGTACTGACTCTGTGGCACTTGAGGTGTTCATTTTTTATGTGCTTTTACTTCCTACCTTTGTAGGGCTAAGTCTCAAAAGGAAGTGTTCATAACCTCTCAGTGTATCTTGCCACAACACCGCTCTTTTCTAAATCCTTTCTTCTTTCTCCATGAACAAATAGTAAGAAAAGCAAAAAATATCTTAACTGCACATATTCCTATTATAATGCAACAGGTAACCAAAATTTTTAATTCACTACAGACATAAATGAAGTGAAGTTAAATGTGCTTCTACTTACTTTTTACTGTTCCTTTCAGTTTCACAGTTTACAATGTTGGGAGCCCTGGACATAGAAAAGCAAACATTGTTCAGTGAAGATTCCATCACTTAACAAACTATTTCCCCAAAGGTGCTCCAGGATAGATATGCACATTTTTTAACTGTTTTTGGATGTAGGAAGAGATTTATCCTGAGTGGGGCAGATAAAAGTGTTTCTATAGAAAGAGGCTTGTGGTCTTCTTTCCTTAGACTGGTAATAAATTAGAATGGGAAACAGACATTTTGGGGATTAGCAGTAGATGAACTTTTCCGGTATTGGGGTTTATATCTATATTACATATTATGTAATATGTAATATATAGAAAATATGTAATATATAAAATATCTAATATATACGATCTGCTTTGTAACCTCATATATGGCATAAAGCATATAGCACATCTAGAAAGCATCCTTTATTTTTTTTTTTTATTTATTTTTTTTTAAAAGTATTTTATTATACCACCGTGATATACTGGCATAAATAGAAAGCATCCTTTAAAGAAAATAAATGACGGCTGAAAAATTTGAAAACAAAAATTAAGAGGACAGGAGTTCATAACTCACCTTAAGAGATGTGAATGCATAGATTGGCCTTGGGGGGGACTGGGGCGGTATGTGGATGCTAGCTTCTTGCTGATCGAATTCTGTTCTGCTTCAGTCTGACAATAAGTGAAGTGTGTTCAGGCTAAATTCAGCTTCAAATAATCACATGCTGTTGGTCTAAAACGCTCCTGCTGTTTTAATTGGTTCTGGTGACCTTTTTCTTTTTCTCGTCCTAAGTAGGGAGTAGTACTGCTTTGTAGTAGAAACAATGCTATTGCCCCATCCCCGAGAGGTTGAGTTCTGTGCTGAGTGAGTTGTTCTGATCATGTCCTCTCACATACGTTAGATGTGTAAGCATTGACTTGTAAAGTTCTATATTATCCTCAAATTAAACACACACAGACACACAATGGCATAACTCGTCTGCAAGTCCTATGTGATATCAGGCATCTGGAACTTAGAAGAGACTCCAGGTTTTAAAGGAGAAAAAAAGTGAGAACAAAAACAAAAGTGACTAACCCTTAGAGGAAAGATTTTGTGCTTAAATAGAACCCGATATACCTCTAGCCAGTGACTCTCAAACTCTTTGTTCTCAGGATTTCTTTATACTATTAAAATTTATTGAGACCTTTTGTGCAAGTGGATTATGGCTATTGATACTTAAAATGAAAATTGAACATGGAAATAAAACTTGGGCCTCCCACTTGCAAGGGAACAACAAATAATCAGAGTCATTGAGACTGAAGACTTTGTCTCTAGAGTTGAGTTTACAGGGAACAAGTGTGAGAGGCGGGGGAGTAGGGGTATTCTTGTGACACTGATGTAGGGAAACTGCTTTCTCATGTCTGGTGTGGTATTGAACCAACATTGGTATCCTAAACATGCTAAAACTATGTTTCGCTGTATTGTAAATCTCGGTACCTCAATGAAAATGATTAAACAAGAAAAAGAAAACATGCATTTCAGCCATTTGAACTATCTCCCTAGTTAATCCAAGTGGTGATTTCTTATTCTGTTTGTTAAATTTTGGTCCACACTCACCAGTGCTCATTCCAAATGATGCTTGTGGTATGTTTGGGGTGGAGGGGGAGCAGTGGACCGTGAATCATGTGGGTGTCTGGGAATAAACTGGGCCTCCTGCATGCAAAGCATGCACTTTAGCTCATGAATGACCTTGCCTGTCCTCCAAGTGATAATTTCCTTTTTGTTTGTTTGGCAGGGCACACCCAGCTATGTTAAGGACTTACTTCTAGCTCTATGCTTGGGAATTACACCTGGCTGAGATTGGGGACCATATGGGGTGCTAGGGATTGAACCCAGGTCTCTGACCAATGTACAGTCTCACTGGCACCAAGTGGTGACTTCTTAAAGGTCAGTTGTACTAACCTTTAAGAAACCACAGCATGTGCTTTCATTCTCTGTAATGTTAATGTTCAATGGTCATCGACATCCAATGGTCATTATGCACTCTGATGAGTTTTTTTAATTGGTCTAGTATTCTGCCACATGGTACTTGGTCATTTGGGAAACATTGAATTACTGAATTATATAAATATTCTCTATGTTGACACCTGTCGTTTTACAGTGTCAAAAAGTGATGTTTGTTAATATCAACACCCATGTCAACAAGAGGGTTTTATATGCGGGAGCTGTCAAGCTCTCAGCTGCAGACCCAAGTATTTGAAAGTTCTGACTGTAGCCTGGAAGCTAGATTTCTGTCTCTGGCATCAAATGCAACAAATACTGTGGCTGTTTGCCTTGGAATGACGGTCTTATTTCATTCATTACTTGAGAAAATGACGGTCAAATATCCAAGTTCATGCAATTCTTTCAAGTTAGAAGTGTTGCATAAGAAAAAGAAAGTGTCTAGTTCAGCATGTAATTCAGTCACACAAAGATTTTTCTCAGATATACAGCATAACTCCAGAGATAGCAAAGGGCTATCTATGTTCTCATCTCTCATAGTGCAGAAAAATTTTAAATGGTATTCAACATAAGGGCATTGGGCAGTTTGGTGGTGGTGAGGTGTGGAAACTATATACAGGAAGACCATATGTGTCAGTAATATTGCAAACACTATTATAATTAAACGATTATAATCAGTTTTCTTTCAAAAAGCCCATGGAAGAGGGCTTGGGCACTTCTGTGGTGATACAATAACTTTTTTTAGACAGTGATAAAAATAATTTTTAAAAAAGAAGAGGTGGACTCAAGGTCAAGTTTTACTCAAATCAGTTGCTTTACTGGCACAAAAGCACTTTCAGCATGCATAGTTCTTACTCCCTCGGTTAAAATCTTAACAGTGAAAAAGGAGATAACTTTGGTAAGCTTATCCAAATAGTTCTAGCCCATGTTCCTCACAAAAGGATTTCAGAGTACCCCCGGAGTCCCAGGTCATACATAAAAAACTCACAGTGGGCATAGTGGGGCTTCTCAACTCATTGCCATATCCCTGATCCCTGGCATATACTGCATGGATGCGACGGGCTTTGCTGAAGACTGAGATGCCTTTAACTACTGGACCAACAGGGTCCTCAGTTTCATGTGAGAAATGGCTAGACCAGTCCTTGTGAGCTAGACTTTCTGCCCAGCTGGCTTAAAGTCTTTCCAACCCTTTTCCCCTTTTGCTGTGACCTGAAACTTTTAATGTCACATTTATAGTTTGGTTTGACTGCTTGAGACAAAGTCCTGTAAACAGTCCCCACTGATCAGCCAGAGCCACAATGGATGTTTTCATCTTATGGCTGAGAGAGACAGAAAAGGCAACTTGTATTCTGGTGCTCGCTTGTGAATACAACTCCCTTCCTCAAGTTCACTTTCCATGTGTGAGAAAACTCCCTTTAAAAAAAAATTTCTCCCATTTCTACTATTTCACAAGACAAATTGTTAGTCTCTAAGGACACTTGTCCTCCACATACAAAGTACCCAATTCAAGCTTTGCATCCCTGTCTCTTTTGTCAAGTTCTGCATTTTGTCTGTCAGGGTTTTTTTTCTTCCTCTTTACTTCTTTTCCTTCTGAAGCTGGAATCCAAGCAGTGAGAGGATGACAGGTTTTTAAAAGGTCATTTTTTGAATAAAGAATTGTCTGTGTGCGGATTTTTTTTAGAGTGGTGAGTGTGGCTTATTTTAGTGGGAGAGGAAGGATGAAAATGGAGCGATCCTGTTCACAACAGCCTGGCGGTTTGCTTTTCTTTACACTCACCCTCTGTGCTTTTTCATCTGAGTTGTTCACCCAATGCTAATAAGCTGATGGGAGCGCATCTCTGAGTCACCAGTGGAGGTCACTTTCTAAGTAATAATAGGGAAAAGTGTATCTACTCAATACTCCCTTTTATTATTAGGAAACAACTTTCAATGTAGTTTATCTGAGGTACCATAAAAACGTTTTTCTTTTCCTAAAGGAGGAGTTAAAAAGGTCAAGAAAAGAATAACTAGTAATGTTGATGAAGTGTCAGAGAATGTTATCAGTATCTTAATTGTCAAGAATGTTCAATTTAATGAGAGAACTTTTCTTTTTCTGGAAGGGGAAGGAAGGAAAGGACTTGGGCCAGATTAGGCAGTGCTCAGGGCTTACTCTTGGTTCTACGCTCAGAGATTACTTCTGGAGAGCCTTGGGGAAACCATATGGGATGCTGGGGATCTATCCCAGGTTGGCCACATATTGGGCAGATACTATAGCCTCTATCTCTTCGGTCCCCAGCACAGGCACTCAGATTGCGCTCTGAGTGCCTGTGCTGCACACGGCTTGCTTTCCAGGTTAGCTGCGTCAGTAGAATTTGCTTTCCACAACAGGGACTGGAAGAACCTCCTACTGTCTTTAGTTACCCTTGTGGACTTGGAGAAGTGAATGAAGTTCTGCTCCCTAATGAACCAGCCTTCAAGAAACTCAGATATTTAGCTATTTAGCCTGCTTCTTATTCGGTGGGAGAAAACCATTGTTTGACATCTAATTTCTTTTGTTTTCCCATCTTTTCTTCCTCATATCAGTTTTCTCATGATGTGAAACAAATGTATACAAGCCAGAACAATTGTGGACTTCCTCAGTGCTCAGCACACCCCACAGTCACCAAAATGGTGTGTGGTATTACCCAGCACCCACTGCGGCATGTTCATCTTCTAGGAGCTGCAGGATCAGCCAGAGGGGGCACATCTGCTGCTCTGTGAACAATGAAATTTGGGCAGTCTAGTTGCAGACATGATATTTTTATGAATAAACATATTTTCTTTTTTGTTAAGTGTCTCCCCCCACCCTCCCTCCCCCTCTCTCTCTGTAATTATAGACTGCAGAGTGAAAAGCCTTAGAACTGTTTACAAAACATCTCATAAAGTTTAAAATAATAGGGGGGTGTGTTTGTGTACAACAAAATAATGTGTGTGGCAGTAGTAAACAGTACACACTCTTTCTTCTTCCTGTCCCATGTCACTGACCAGATTGAGGCGTGCAAGGAGGATGGGGCACCTTTCCCCCTGCTTGGCAGTGCTCATGTTTAATTCGCTCTATTTGCTTAACTCAGGCAAGTTTCTTGATGTAGATCAAAATACAGACCCTCAGGTGTGTGGGGACAGAATGACTGACGAACTGGGCTGCTATCTAATTAAGTTTAGGGCAGCCCTAAATTCCCGTGCAACTACTCCTCATGGCATGCAAGTTTTCTTTAGTTGGGGGAGGGAGAATTGTAGGGGGAGGTGGGATAAGCCCTTTGCTAGCTTTTAGTTATGCAAGAGAAAAGCGTTCACAGGTTGGTGGTCTCAAACGAAAGGGGATTTTTGCAAACCTCTAGAAAGCCCCTTCTTGGTACAGATCTGCACTGATTTTGCAATGCTTCTCTCTTTTGTTTTTATTTACTTCTTTATTTGTGTGGAAGGAGAGCCTCTAACCTCCTGCCTCGGAGCAATCAATCATTTTGCTGTGCAGGTTAAGATCTGCTGCGGCAAAGCAAACCTCTGGGCTGCCGGCACTGCACCAGATCACGATAATAGTGAGGCTGGTGCTGACAGTTAAAGGAGGATTCTGTCCCCTTAGGCACCAGTGCTGAGGACACAGACTGGACTGAGGGACCAGCCTTGCCGGGAGGAAGAACCCCTTCCCCTGGTGATTGATGGAGGACAGTTAGCTGCTATTCAGAGGCTGGGAAAGGTCACCCTGCCAGTCACTTACTATGAAGTCTTTGTCAGCAGAAAGAACTCACCCGGGTAGTGAATGACATAATGCAGATGACAAATGACAGCTTTGCGCTTCATTCCACTTGCTAAGTACTCAATAGCAAATGCAGGTGAGTTAACGCTCCCCCCACAAGCTTCCTTGAAACAGCAGCTCCCCTAAGACAAAGCTCCATCAGCATGGTGGGTTTGGTGGGCTTGCAGACATGGCTGTTTCATCCTCTGAATTGGGGCTTTTTCAAATCCAGTCTGCTGGACTTTTAAGCAGGGGTGATGCCCCAAGCACTGTTTTCTGGGGCTAATTATGAAGTAAGATAATATGAGTTCCTCATCCCACACTGATAGCTATGTCCTTCTGTTCTCCTTTTCAGAGTGCAGTTTCAGGAGGCTGCTCAGTACTTCAGACTCAAAAAAACTCTGTCAAACTTCTTGACTGATGTTTCTTTTCTATTTTCCCCCTTCCCCCTTCTAGGACTACATCTGCGGATGTTCTGAGTACTTCTGAGCATAGAAATTGATTATTCAACCAGCATACCTAAATCAAGGTATTAACTCCTGTCATAAAGCTTGTGTATTTGCGCTCGTGTTGGAAATTTGGCCATGAATTGGACTAGGGAAAAAGTTGGAATGAGAATAAAGGACAAAAAGTGAATTTGCAAAATAACCAAGAGCTTACAAAACTCCCCACCGTCTGTGAGGTTGGCCACTTCTGACTCACGCCGCAGCCCACTCTCTGCCAATTTATGTGCTACTTCTCACTTCGTCGTAGCCTTTTTATGCAACCGGTTTGGAGTTTGGATTTCATTTCAGTGTCTCCCCCACCTCTCTCTCTCTCTCTCTCTCTCTCTCTCTCTCTCTCTCTCTCTCTCTCCCTCTCTCTCTCTCCTCTCTCTCTCTCTCTCACTTTCTCTCTCTGACCAGACCTGCAGAGACCAGGAGCCCAAACCATTCCGTCAGTCTTGCAACATTGGAGCCAACACAATGAAGTATTCTGGCTGTGCTCTGGTTTTTGGCTGTCCTGGGCACAGAACTCCTTGGGAGCCTCTGTTCTACAGTCAGATCCCCAAGATTCAGAGGACGGATCCAGCAGGAACGAAAAAACATCAGACCCAACATTATTCTTGTGCTCACCGACGATCAAGATGTGGAACTGGGTGAGACATGGAAGTTTTCACTTGTTAGTCTCTTGACATAGATGATTTTCTGACCCTCTGCTTTTCAGTAAGAGTGTTTGGGGGCTTGGCACTTAATCACAGAACCTTAACCAACTGCCTGCTTTATAAAATGAACTTGTATTGATTATAAGGTTTTTGAAATAGTTGGAAGCGGGACCTGGGAAGATAGGAGAAGAGAAGAAAAGAGCAAGTAGGGGCTACTGTAAAATAAAGGATTTGGTCATGCATCCCAGTTAGTATTGTAACAGTTAGGCAAAGTGAGTATGGAATTATGACTATGATTCTGTGAACTTAGGTGAATGTAGACAGAAATAGAAACAGAGGGTCTTTTCATAGAGATTACAGTTAGAGTGAATGGTTTATTCTCTGCTGGTTAAGATAGTTGAAAGTTACAGAATTCTACATGTTCGGTACTAATTTTCTATTACTACCTCAGATAAAATGTTTCTCAGAAGAATTAACTCATTTTGGTTCTAGAGCATTTGGTTAGTTTGTTAATATCTAGTGGCTATGACATAATTTATGTAATATTTGGTTAGTTTGTCATCTCAACTTTTGAAATAATATGACTCATGGTCTTGTCCATAAGCCTAAGGCCAAGTTCTAGTGGACTCTAGGACAGATTTTGCAAAGGCCTTTAAACGCTGTCACTACCACTCATTTATGTTGCTGGTCCCAGGTTCCGCACTCTCCGGCATTGCTCGGCTCGGCGCTGTCACACACAGCGTGACTGTCAGTAGTATCTTTTAGCTTCAGTGCCAGCAGAAAGCCCTGGGCTTCTTTGCAGTTCCTCTGGCTTGGGTTCTTGACGACAAAGACCTCAATGCTGGAATTTGAGCTGCAGGAAAAGAGATTTTGATGTCTAGTTTGAAACCAACCCTGGAATGCCAACAAAGTTTAACTCCATAAGCCCAGCTGGAAGCAGATGCACTAAAAGCCAGCCGGAATAATGATTGCTGGAGTTCACTTGCAGAATCTGCTCTCCCTCACGTCAATTTTTGAACAAGAATATTGATCTTTAGCCAACAAGGCAAAGTGAAAAGCCTCGCAAGTATGATGCTAGGATGTATGTAGCCTGTGCTTGAAGATTTCATTCCCTGAGAGGGCAAGTAAAAGCAAGTGAACCTTAGCAATGCCCTTACTATAGTCGAAGGCTATGACCCTTGTCTCTTCCCCCAGTTTTTCCCAACCAGTCGGCAATGACCTGCTGGCATCCCCGCCACCCCTTGTGATTTTGGCATCTATTGCCTGTTTCACTGCATTTCCAGAGTCGCCTTTCAGTTAATTGATTGGTACTCTTCCGCTTCAAACACCTGCATGCTTGCCCATGAGGATTAAGTCCCTCCCCTGCAGGACTCGCAACCCTGTGCTACCTCACCCTCCTCTCTGCATCTGATTTTGTCCAGTTCTTACCCGCTCCGCACCTTTGTTCTGCCTGTGTTCCGTGGAAATGCAGACATCTCCTTACTTGAAGATTCCTGGCGGCTTTGTCTCCCTCTCTATATTCTGTGCCTTTGCCCATCGCATGCCCTCTGCTTACCCACACTCTAGACTCCTTTCCCAGTCTAGAGTGAAAGCCCACTGGTTCCTCGTCACCATAGTTTGCCCCTCAGGGTCTTCCTTTGCCCAAACCTGCCTTCTCTGCCACAGGGTAAGCCCCATGAATGGCGCTTCCCTTGGCAGCCCTTCGGCGTGTTCAGCCTCACTTCTAACGCTAAATGATAATTCATTTATTAGTGATTTTATTTTTTTTATTCATTCATTTATGTTTTTGGGGTCACACCCAGTAATGCTCAGGAGTTACTCCTGGCTCTGCAGTCAGGAATTACTCTTAGTATTGCCCAGGGGACCATATGGGATGCCAGGAATTAAACCCGGGTCGGCTGCATGCAAGGCAAATGCCCTACTTACTGTACTATTGCTCCAGCCCTATATCTTTATTGAGGTTCAATAATTTACACTACTACTAACATTAGTTTCATGCATACACTATTCTAATATCATGTCCATCACGAGTATCCACCTCCTTTCCCAAAGGCTCCTTCCTGTCAAACCCACCCCACACCCCACAAACTCAGTTCTTTGGAGCACTTCTCTCATACAGTTGCCTTTGGCCTTTGGTTGCTGCCTTACTGCATATCTTCCAATCCCATATGCCTCTTTTCTTCTGATTAACTTGACTCTGCATGAGATTCTCTAGTTTTCTCCATGTCACAAGAGTGCATATACTTACCACTGTATAGTATTCATTGTGTCCTTTCTCAAGGAACATACATGTTGTAGCTAGCTAGAATTTCCTTTCTTCTTAAGGATTAATGATATTCTATAGATATATTGTTCAAAGCCATTTTTATTTGTCCATGTATCTGTTAATGGAAATTTGGGTTGCTTCTATTTTTTATTGTGAATCATACTATTATGAATATGGGTATATATTCTTTCAGATTCTTTGAGTTATCTGAGTTGTATAACCTGAAGTTAAATTGCTTAATAATTTGATTTATTTGTTTTTAATTGGGGCGGGAAGGACTACCATGGTGTTTCCATAGCAACTGCACCATTTTACATTCCTACCAACAGAGATATAGGGTTCTAATTCCTACAACTCTTTCCCAACATTTGCTAACTTTTTAATTTTTTGGTAGTTGTCATTTAAATGGGTAGGAGGCATTATCTCATTGTGGTTTTGATATTATTGGGTTACATCTGGTTTGGTTTTAATTTACATGTAATTGTGCTTTGAAATGTTTGAATTTTTGCTTCAAAATTCTTTGCAACTGCAATACTTCAGGCAATTCTGGCCACCGTGCCACCAGAAAGATATGCCAGACTTATGAAAACCTTAGAAAATAATTAAAGAAGTTGAGAATACTTTGGAGAAAAGAATAAGAGAATTCTATATTTTTATTTCTGGAAAGATCAAGATTGAGATGGTTTTAATTAAAACTTATGAATCAAGCTGGGAGGAAAGTTCTTACTCAGTAGGAGCAGGGGCTACTCCCTCAACTTTGAGAACAAATCAAATAAACCAGTACTTAGTAAAGAGAGTAAGACACATAAGGAAGCTGTTATTGAAAGTGCTAGACCCTTAGATGTGGCTAACACTTATCTTTGTCCAAAGAACACTCATTTTTATTATTGCATTTTATTGCTGTCCCATCCCAGTTGGATGAGTAGAACAAAGACTGTCATCCTAGGAGAAGATGTAATCTTCAGAAAGATTGAAGGACTTATCCAATGCTCTTCTAGATTTGTTTATTGCACAACTTAAGTAGTGGTATAGTTTGTGCCTCTACTGGTAGTTCAGAGTTTTGGACTAAGCTAATGTGTATCAGTTGCATATTCTTTTTAAACTACAACAACACACTTGAATGTAAGCAGCATGAGGTTTGGGATCGTTTTACCTCTAGGGAAGGGAGTGATAATGGAACACATCAAGATAATTCATTATTTTATTTAAAAAATTAGTATGATCATCCACTATTAAGATCTGGTAAAAAAAAGTGGTTTGTTCTGTTATTTCCCTCTACTTGAGACAATTTATAAATCAAAATAAATGTTGTAGGGTTTTCTAAATATCCTGAGATCACTGTCTTCCCGTTCATCATCGATGTGCTCGAGTGGGCACCAGTAACATTTCCATACGACCAGTCTTAATGTAAGTAGAACCCAAGGGCACCTGCTTGCTCCAGGAATATAAAGCGCCTCAAACCATTCCATCAGGTCATGGGAATGAGGTCTATAATTGTTACTGGTATCTGGCATATCAAATACAACACGGGTAGCTTGCCAGGCTCTGCCGTGTGGGCAGCATACTCTTGTAATCATCTCAAAATCCAGCATTTATTGATGAACGAGCAGGGCTATGATAGGCTGGTCTGCTGGGTGGAGTTCTGACGAGGGGGAAGTCCGGATGTGGAGAATGGAGGCCCTCATGGAGTGGGGGGTTGTCTGGCTTGTTGTTAGGTTCTGCTGGGGTGGCAGGACAGGGCTAGAACCTGCCATCCCTCCCGGGCGCCTCATGAGCGGCTGGGCACAGTGAGAGCCAGTAGCAGCTCTGCCCATGTCTGTCTCTGGATCAGCATACCTGGGCCGGATTAAAAAGACTGCAGCAGGGTGGATCTCGATGAGCTGGGCTGTGATAGGCTGGTCTGCTGGGTGGAGTTCTGAGGAGAGGGAAGTCAGGATGTAGAAAATGGAGGCCCTCATGGAGTGGGGGGGTTGTCTGGCTTTTTGTGAGGCTCTGCTGGGTGGTGGGCCAGGGCTAGAACCTGCCAACCCTCCTGGGCTCCTCATGAGCAGTTGGGCACAGGGAGAGCCAGTAGCAGCTCTGCCCCATGTCTGCTCTGGCCCCATAGGGCCGAGCAATAGCCCAGTGGGTAGGATGTTTGCCTTGCGGCTGGCCTGCACCGCCCGGGTTCAATCCCGGCATCCCATATGGTCCCCGAGCACCGCCAGGAGTAATTCCTGAGTGCAGAGCCAGGAGTAACCACTGAGCGATGTTGGTTTAACTCTGATCTCAAGTGAAATCCTTAGATCAGAGTTAAAAATAAATAAGTTGGACAAAAGACAGACCAGACCCACAGCTGCGCCCACGTGGAGCAGCCCATGGAGTTTCGCGGGGCAGTAAATGGCTCTGCCCCAGGTCAAGTCCAACATAGCTCCTAGGGTTAGCAGACCCGTGGGGAGTGGCTATGCTCGAAGGACTTGGAGAGGGAATTGGATCTTCCCCCACCCCGTTCCTCCACCTCCATTTTGGCAGGTGTGGCTACCGGCCTGCAGCCTCCACAACCAGCAAAACCCAACAAGAGACAGACCAGGCCACAGCTGTGACGGCTTAGATAATAATGAAGGTTAGGACCAGGCCCTTCCCAGGCTCTTTCACATTTATGCACTGTAATGATCATGTAGTTGCAACAAACTGGGGAGGTTGATGGGGAATGGGGAATTATAATGTCACACTAGAACTCACTATTGAATATATACATAGAAACTTACATCATAAACCGTTAATATCTGTAAGACAAGCCACAAAGTGTCAGAGAAGAAAGAAATACAGAGACAGAGGCAGAGAAAGAGGAAAGAAAGGGTGCCTGCTATGAGGGCAGGCTGGGAGGGAGTGTGGGGACATTGGTGATGGGAATGGGGCACTGGTAGAAGGCTTGATGCTGGAACACTATATGACAGAGACCCAATTATGAACATCCTTGTAAGCATATATCTCACGGTGGTATAATAAAAATTTAAAAAGAAAAAGAGTTACCCTGAGCACAGCCCCAGGAATAAGTCCTGAGCATCACAAGATGTGGCAAATAAATAAATAAATAAATAAATAAATAAATAAATAAATAGGTGAATAGATAAATAAATAGATGAACAAATGAATAGATAAATAAACAAATAAACAAATAAAAAATGCTCAAACTTTTCCCCAAGTGTGCTTTGCTGCCAGTTGGAGGAATCAAATATTGAGCTAATTTGCCATTGATCTGACGCTATGTATCATTTGCTTAATTCTTAAGAAACCAGACTGATGCTAACATCTTGTTACAAGATCCAACACTTCTCTTACACAATAAGTGGAATTAAGAAATCAAATAACCTAGAAATATTTCAGTACTACATAAACCAGAACCAAGCCATAGTTACAGTTTATTTAACTAACATTTAAAATTAATTTTTTTAATTAAGGCAATTTAGAAAATGGGCAAGGGGCTGCATTTATCTGCATAACATAAATATATATGTACATATTATGATACCAATATCCAAGGTCAAGTGAAACATGGATTAGGAGGTCTTGTCAAAGGTGGAAATTATCACAAAGGTGTGGGAGTCAGAGGTTAGGTAAGACAGAAAATGGAACAGTGTGCTAATAATTGTCGAGGGTACTAATGCCAGACTAGAACTGAGCATTAAATAGAGGCAAAAAGATACACATGACAACCCTTTAATGTGTGTTCTGTAATCCGTAGTCTGGAGGGAAGGAAAAGAGAAAGAGAGAGAAAGGGAAAGAAATAAAGAATCTGCCATGGAGGAGGGCTGGTGGTGGGAGATGGGCACTGGTGGCAGGATGGGTGCTGGAACACTGTATGACCAAAACCCAAATATGAACTTTTTAATTGTATATCTTTGTAATTGTAAAAATAAAAAAATTAAAATAAAATAAAATAAAAAATCCAGGTTCTGACCATTTTTTAAAATTAAAAAAAATCAAGACTTACATTCCCTTGAGGCACCCATATTTCAATGCTCACAGAAGATTTTAAGCTGCACCCAACTGATGGGGTGTTTTATCTCTAGAACATCATAGTACCATCCATATTTCATTGCCCCCCAGTGCTCAAATCCAAAAGTAGTTAGCTTTTACCATCATGTCCATACTTAGACTTTTTTCCCCACAATTGAGATAAAGGTCTCTGACTCCATATTTCCATCCAATGGAAAACCCTGTGATAGTTTGTATGCTGACTGCCTTCCTGGCCCCTCCTGTTCCGTCTGAACTGAAGGCATTTTCACTTCCATTCTGCTGCAATTCTACTCTCTGCTTTATATGCCTTTAGTTCTTAGGGAGGTGAGGAGAGAAGCAGTTAGTCTAAGTGATCTGGGAACATTCTTCACTATCTGCTTTTAGGTCTCGTCCCTCAGTTTGCTTCCCTCCCCTCTAGTTTTAGCTGAAAACCTCTGGCCTTTTCCTACTAAATTCAGAGATTTTAGTAGAAAAAGATAATTCTGTTTTATTGTTTCATTTTATATGCCTTCAGGTTAAAATATTAAGCAAATCTGACAAAACCACTTTTAATATGGGGAATTATACTATTTATTCTCCATACTTAATCAGATGGCACTAAAAATTACTTAGTACACATCATTTTATATATTTAAAGCATTTACCTTACCTCATCATAAAACAATAATTACTGGGAACAACCCTGCACAACTGATATGAATTATGTTTGATCCTTGTTATTGTTCATCAAACTGAACAATCCTCATGAGCTGTCTCTAAAGGGGGTTTGGGGTATATGAATCTTATATCCTAGCATTTCCTTATGGAGTAATTATGACAGTATTTGTTATTGAATTTCTCATTTTATGTTTTTTTAACACAATAACAGGCTTGATGAAAATTTTAATCACTTGATCACTTGATCACTTGACTTCCCATAGATCATTGATTACTCGAGCAGGCACCAGTAACATCTCCGTATGTCCTGTCACATGCGAGATAGCCCAAGGGCATCTTCCCATCCCAGGAACATAAAGAGCCTCAAACCATTCCATCAAGTTATGGTAATGAGGTCTATAATTGTTACTGGTATTTGGCATGTCAAATACGACACGGGTAGCTTGCCAGACTCTGCCGTGCGGATGTAAAACAATTAATTGTAAATAATATGAGCACTAATAAAATTTTAATGCTTTATAATAAAAATATACTGAATAATCAACTGCTGAGATTTGAATAAAGGAAAATTAAAGCATTGTTGAAATGTTAACCTTCTTGTGAGTTTGGTAAAGTCATTTAGATTAATGGGACCTTTTCTCCTTCCTAACTGTTTTCATATAGAGACTTTGAGCATAAATGAATTTAGAATTTATAGAACAATTTAAATTCTTTTAGATTTCTGACCAGTATTTCTTCTGGTCCCAATCACTTATCTCATGCTCTATCCAAAATGTTGTTCCTGGAGGTGGAGAGACAGTGCAGTGGCCCAGGCTCTTGCCTTGTACAGAGTAGACCCAGGTTTGAAGCCTGGCACCATATATGGTCCCCTGCAACCTTCCAGGAGTGATCCCTTAAAGCAGAGCCAGGAGGAAGCCCTGAGCACCAATTGGGTGTGGCCCCCAATCAGAACAAAACAACAAATGTTCCTGAAACCTTGGTTTTCCTCCACCAGAAGTGCAAATCTGGGTCATCTTGCAGTAATCCTGAACAGGTCCCTTCTCCTCTCTGAGGCTCTGCTGCCCACTTTAGCACCCTGGCCCACCGCCGATGCTGTTCCGGCATTCCCAATGCCTGCAATAATGACAATCATTCTTGGAGCTGGCCTGGAGCTCTAGCACTGTGATAACTTTAGTTGGCAAGTCCAAGACTCATCCGTCACCTGCACCTCTCCTCCTTCTTATCCCCAAGCCAGCCCAGTAAGCAGAGCCCCCTGTCTGCTGCTGGACCTACTCCAGCCTCTTCATAACATCGCCATAACTTCCACCTCACAGGACTCTTAGATGGTAATAATCTTAGACTTCAGGCTCAGAGAGTATGTGTGGAAAGAAGCGAATACAAATGGAGACAGTTTAGAGTATATGTATAGCTGGGGTAGAAGGAAAAATTGATTTGGGATGGTGGTTTTTTTGGGGGGCTTGGTTTTGGGCTGCACCGGGCGGTGCTCAGGGGCTATTTCTGGCTCTGTACTTAGGAGTCCCCCTGGTGGTGTCAGGAAAATGTAAGTAATGCCATGGATCAAATCATGGCAACAACTATTGCAAAGCAAATACCTTTCCTCCTATCTTATCTCACTGCCCCCAGAACAAATATTTTTTAACTCTAAACCAGTATTGGCATTTTTAAGTCTTAAAGGATAGAAATAGTCATTGACTTTTGTCTTGTCTGTTCAGAATACTATAGCAAATATCAGAAACTGGGTGGTCCAGTGATCAAGTTATTTATTTTTCAAAGCTATGGAGGCAAAAAGCCCAAGATAAAGGTGCAGCAGATGTGGTGTCTGGTGAGAACCCACCTCGGTTCCAAAACAGCTGCCTTCACTGTGTCTTTGCGTGGCTGAGGAGCCAGAAAGCTCTCGAGTTCTCATCTTAATCATGATAGTTCTGCTGCCATGGCCTCATCACCACTCAGAGCTTCCATTTTCTTATATAGAAACCTAATCCAGTGCAGGTGAGATTCTGGTATATAAATCTGAGAGTACAAAATATTCAGCTTACGCTAACTTATTTACTCTTAATTCAAACTGTGGGAATTCAGGTGTTAATGATGGAGAGCGCAGTAGAAGACAGGAGAAAATGAAAGCTGGCAGGGTTGAACTGAGCCCCAAGTGCAATGGGGCATGCCACCTGCCCGTCAGCCCCTATGGTCTGATTAGGAAGCTAGGATAAGAGCTGTTGCAGATGAGACAATCAAACGCTGAGAAGGTACATGAACTTTATTTGAGTGAATCTGACAAAATTGAAAATGTTTCCCTGCAAGTTCGCATCTTGGACTTGTTCTCTTCCCAAGAGAACAAGTTTAGGAAAATTCTCATCTCCCTAAACTGCCTTAGTAATCACTCTTATGAGTACCAAATTCTGAACTTCAATACATGCTTCTGCTATCAGCACAATCTGCAGTTTAGACACCAAAGTCTGAAACTATGAAAGGGGAAGAGATTTGGTTGAAGTTTTCCAACATTATAGCCACATTTATTCTCTTAGCAGGCAGAAATACATAATTCCTGTATAGCCTTTTGATATTTTCCTAATGAAGAAATGAAGAGTCACCACTGTGGCAGTATACTTAACTGACAGTTATCACTGTACAACCATTGAAAGAAAAGGTGCTTTGTGCTTCCCTTACTGTGAAGATTAAGTCAGCAAGTTAAGAGTTTCCTGTGCTCACCATCTGCATATAACAGGCAGCTCCCCACCCTACACTGGGAGGCATCCCAAGTGTAGCTCAGACCAGCATGATGGTCAGCTGCTGAACACACACGTATCTGCAACCCATTCACCTGGGCTGGAGCTGCTAGAACTCTCCAGCCTGCGGAAGGCAGGAAGCCAGCATTAGTGTCTTTCTGAGTCTTCACTGAATGGCCAGATGATGCAAAATAGGAGACCCCAGAAAGTGAGAAAAACCTTGACTATGAGCAGACGTCAGTCCTGTCTCTCTGTCTTGACAATGTCTCCATGTCGCAGCCAAGCCTCAGCCTAACCAGAGCTTAAGAGCATGGTCCATGGAGCAGAACACTTGTGTCGGCCTCTGCACTCTGCTACTTGAGTCAGGGTAGCCTCTGACAGGCTTTCAACCCTTCTGTCTTTCATCCATTCTATAGGAATAACAAATAAAAGCACCCATTGTATAGTGCTATTGCCAGGATTGGATGAGTTGATATTTTATTGCACTTATTTCTGAATTGCTATTTTATAAGCACCATTTAGTTCAGGTTCTTATCACTTTCCAGGTGGCTTCAGAATATTTTGGACAGAACAGACCCACAGGGAACCAACCTCTTCTCTCCATAGACCAGTATCTCCCTGGTCAATTGCCATAGCAACACCTCCCGAAGACATTTTTCTACCCATTCCATTCATGCCTTGACAAAGAGCCCAGTCTGTCTCCATTTGCCTGTTCTATCGAATCTGAGTAGATCTACCCTGCATCCTAGCTATTTGCTAACTCTGCCATCCACATTTTATAAAGAGAATATTTTTTCTTTTCTTTTTTTAAAAATATTTTTACTATACCATCATGCGATATACAATTAAAAAAATATTCATGATTGGGTTTCAGTCATACATTTTCCAGCAACCATTCCTCCACCAGTGCCCTATTCCCACCACCAATGTCCTAAATTCCCTCCCCTTCCCCCCAGCCTGCCTCTATAGCAGGCACTATTCCCTCTTCTTCTTCTCTCTTCTCTCTCTCTCTCTCTCTCTCTCTCTCTCTCTCTCTCTCTCTCTCTCTCTCTCTCTCTCACACACACACACACACACACTGTGGTTTACCCTACAGACATTTAGGGATTATCATGTGAATCCCTTTGTGTACATTCAATGTTCAG
Organism: Cryptotis parvus; assembly: GCA_021461705.1. Taxonomy (NCBI): domain Eukaryota; kingdom Metazoa; phylum Chordata; class Mammalia; order Eulipotyphla; family Soricidae; genus Cryptotis; species Cryptotis parvus. The sequence goes on from JAJIBD010002249.1 coordinate 149,396, forward strand.
TTCAGTTCTAGTGTGGCATTAACATTTCCCACAATTAGTAGAGCACTAGTATATTTTTATATCCCATTAATGAATGCACTGGGGGTTCCTCTGGCTTTGCGAGGCTCCACTGGAATGGCGGGCCAGGGCTAGAGCCTGCCTTCCCTCCTGGGAGCCTAAATATCAGCTGGGCACAGAGATAGCTCTATCCCATGTCTCTGAGTGTCTGGATCAGGCATACCTGGGTTTGAAATAGACCGCTGTAGGCCCATGAGGGCCGCCATTTTCAAGATCCAGACTCCACAACTCGTCAGAGTTCCAACCAGCAGTAGAGCTGATCACAGCCCTGCTTGTCAGAGTCCCACCTTACAGCCATATTTCAAGCCCAGTTATGCCTGATCTAGAGACTCAGAGACATGGGGTAGAGCTGCTACCAGCTCTCCCTGTGCCCAGCTGATCATGAGGCACCCAGGAGGGAAGGCGGGTTCTAGCCCTGGCCCGCCATCCCAGCAGAGCCTCAGTAAAAGCCAGAGGAACCCCCCACACCATGAGGGCCGCCATTTTCAAAATCCGGACTCCACAGCTTGTCAGAGCTCCACCCAGTAGAAAAGCTGATTTTTCCCCCATCTCAGTTCATCAATACATGCACGAGATGAGAGCTACTATAAAAGTATCCCACCCACACGGCAGAACCTGACAAGCTACCCGTGTCCTATTTGATATGCCAAAAACAGTAACAATTATAGACCTCATTCCCATGACCTGAAGGAATGGTTTGAGGCTCTACATGTTCCTGGAGCAAGCATTGCCCTTGGGCTACACTAGCATGTGACAGAACGTATGGAGATGTTGGTGCCCGCTCGAGCAAATTGGTGAACAATGGGAAGACAAGTGATACAAGTGAATGAATGCAGTCATTCTATATGTGTCCTTTACCTTCTGACTAATTTTACTCAGCATGATAATCTCCATGTCCATCCATTTGCAGGTAAATTTCACAACTTCATTTTTGACAGCTGCATAGTATTCCATTGTGTAGATGTACCATAGTTTTTTTACCCAGTCTTCTGCTTTTGGTCATTCGGGTTGTTTCCAGATTCTGGCTATTGTGAATAGTACTGCAATGAACATTGAAGTGCAGATAGTGTTTCTTTTATGACGAGAATTTGCCATATTTTTCATTCTAAGATTTCAATGCGTTGTTCTCTGCACTCCATCTTCTTTTCCCACCACCTATGCATTATACATGACGTCTTTCCCATGTTGCCAACATTTTACCCATCTCATATTTACTCTGCCTCTGATTTCAGAACTCTTATCAAGCAGTTTCCTCTGGTCTTCCCTGTTCCTTCTCTGTCCTGCTAATCCTCTATTCATGCTCTTCGTGTGTGGTTTTCCAAATAAACCAGCACATGTTTTCTATGTAGGTCCTTGTCTAGATAGTTAACTACTGAAGATCAGAAGCAGTTCAAAATGTCCCATTTCTTTTGATAATGCTACCCAAGGGGATCAACTCAGAGCTCTGAGGTTGCTCAAATGATCTGCATTAAGTGTGTACTTTACAATGTTATTTCCTGCTTGTAAAAGGTGTGGGATTCCTTTGAAGACAACCAAAGGAGAAGAGGTAGTTAGGAGCCCTCCCAATAGAATCATATTTTAGGGGGTTCTTAAGAGACTCAATCAGTAACTTGCCTCCTGTTTTCATGTTTCATGTGAATGATAAAAATGAGTAGATGAAAAATCAGATGAGTTGTGACATTTTAGACTGTAGCAGGCTTCTCTTCTGCTCGGAATGGTTGCCTGGTTTGCATTACAATTTCCTTCCTTGCTGGAAAACTACACAGATTTCTTCCTTTCTTTGGAAGAAGTGGGACCTGTTGGAAATCTGAGGCTCCAGGATTCAAATGCGATGGGCTTGGCTGTGGTGCTCTGTAGTGCATTTCTTGACAAGTTCTGAAAAAGACTATTGAATTCTGGCCTGTGCTTTTTTTCTGCAGTATTTGGATGTTTTTCAACTGCAGTGTTTGGCTGGATAAAGTATTTGAAATAGATTTTTTTTCCTCCTTCCCCAGCGATCTTACATTACATTTTCCTCCTTTCAGTTAAAATGGAATATTTTACTACTATGCAAATACTTTGGAGTTCAGTAGAATCATAACTCTTTCACAAGTGAACAACATATCTTTCAAAATTTTCAGGCAAACAGGCCACAAAATATTCTGATAGCACTGCTCCCTTTATTAAGAAAAAATATGGTAGGTATTTGGTGAGTTTGTAATCGGATAACAAGTCAGATTGAAGATTTTTGTTGTTTTAAACACAAGCATCTTAAAAAGGAATTTTGCTAAATAGAATTTTTTTTTGTTTCATGATTAAAACACTGTCTAATAAACTCTGCCATTCCATTGTGCATGTGTGGTGGATTGAGGGTTTTGATACTCTGTGTAATGGGCTATTGTTCTCCAGTAATCTTCAAAGGGCTGGTGGCCTTTGAATCTGCTCCATATCTAAATTTCTAGCTTTAATTATCAGATTAGGCTGCATATTTTTTTCTTTGTGATTAAGGAAGGAGAAGCTGAAATGTGTTTATTATTTAGCAAAATAGTTGAGAAGGTAGGATCTCAAATGTTTAATTTTGTTCGGGAAATGAGAGCTGGTCAAATTATAGACTCCCTTAAGCCAAGGGAGGGAAATTAATAAATCAGGGGCACAGAGCCACTGAGTGACATGACATAAATGGCTGTTTGTGTGGTGCCCTCTGCTCGACAGTGCTGGAATTGTGCCTTTCAGGGTCCCTGCAAGTTATGAACAAAACCAGAAGAATTATGGAGCATGGGGGTGCCACCTTCACCAACGCCTTTGTGACTACACCCATGTGCTGCCCCTCCCGGTCCTCCATGCTCACCGGCAAGTATGTGCACAACCACAACGTCTACACCAACAATGAGAACTGCTCGTCACCCTCCTGGCAGGCCATGCACGAACCTCGGACTTTCGCTGTTTATCTTAACAACACCGGCTACAGAACAGGTAAAGGATGAACTTCCTCGTTCATGAACCTCTGCTAACAACTTAGATGTGGTTGAAATGCACTGTCATGAAACGAGTGACATTCCGTTAAGTCCCTAAATGAAATCTTTGATGTCTTCTCTCCCAGTGTCCTTCTTTTCACTCTGAAGAATGTACAGTCAGAAATTCCCTAGAGAATAGACAGTAATTCTCAATGGCTGCATGATCAAAGCACTTTACCTACTTTAACTGCTGGCAATTAGAATTTTCCAGGTGAACCTACAACAGAAGAGTTTTTAATCCCCTTTACCCATTTACTTCAGTCTCCCAAATTTCAAGAGATCATGGCACCGCTTGAGACTTGTCTCAAGTGTTGGTCACTTTCCGCCTGGTGTTTCAGTGAGAAATAAAGAAGCGCTTTCCGACCTGCTTTGCACCTCTCAGGGCCTGGGATCCATCAGGTAGTCAAAATCATTTATTACATTCACACATCTTATTGAATTCATACATACCTTACTTATTTGCACTATAATAAATAGAATAGGGGGTTCTTTAATATAACCCTCAATTGTGGTCATCAATATTCTAAAATGCTTACCTCTATCTTCTTGGAAGGGAAGGCATGTGTTATAACTGCTATCATTGTTTAACCTACAAAGAGGAAGAAGAGATTTCTGGTTAATAATATGTTGAAAATTGCAGACACTTTTCAAGAGAGGCAAAAAAGTATCACTCCAGGTCTGGAGACAAGGTCCGGGGGGTAAGACACTTCCCATGCATGTGACAAACCCTGGTTTGATGCCAGCATTACCCGGGCCCCTAAGTACCACAAGAAGCAACCCTCAGGCACACAACTAGGAATATACCACAGCAGTACTGAGGATCACCCCAAAATCCTCTGAAAAAATATTTTTAAAAAAATACATGCCAATATAAGAAAGAAAATGAGCTTATTTGAGGTAAGTTTGTCCTCAAACCTTTATCTCTCAATATTTCTTTATTTACTTTGGGTTTTCCAACATTTCTTTATTAATATAATAATGGTTTTGAAATAAGGTTTATGATGCAGTTTTTTTTTTAAAAACTACCTAGATTTGCTCATAAGGAATAAATGTGTCTTCTTTATCGTAGTTGTAAATTATTTTTAGGTACACAGATTCCCTATACTGAAGATTTAAGAGGAAAAGATTGTACATAAATGTTGTTTCTCAAATCTCTTCTAAAGGAAATTAATCTTTCCCACTGGACTCAGGAAAAATGTGGCCATGAGCTTCTTTGCAAAGTACGCTTTGGGCAGTTAATGCTTGTTTTCTATGAATAAAATACTGATCCTGATTATGATAGCATTGTCATTCACAGGTACCTCCGGATTTCTGTGCACAAAGGACACTCCTCCGTAATCTCAAGAGTGCTTGCTTATGCTTAGGAAAGAAGCTAGGTTGCTCAGAGTGCCTTATCCTGAGTATGTTTTCTCACATAAGTGATTTAAATTTATGGCACCTTTCATCTGAGAGCTCAAAAGCAATTTGAAAATCCATCAAACATCCCTGTAGGGTTCATAGACAGCAAATGTACTTGGCTCTGTTTTATGACTGAGATGGAGATTTTAAATATTGTACAGCTCAGAAGCAAAATGAGAATATTTCCCTAATGCCAGTTCTTTTTCTTTCCTTTCTTGTTTTGGTTCCTTTTCTTCCCCACTCTCTTTCTTCCTTTCCTTCTTTTTTCTTGCTCTCTTTCATCCTTTTCTGCCTTCTTTTCTTTTGTGCTTTCCCTCCTTCCTTCCTCCCTTCCTTCCTCCCTTCCTTCTTCCTTTCTTCCTTCCTTCCTTCCTTCTTCCTCCTTTCCTTCCTTCCTCCTTCCTTCTTCCTCCTTCTTTTCCTTCCTCCCTTCCTTCTTCCTTCCTTCCTTCTTCCTTTCTTCCTTCCTTCCTTCCCTCCTTCCTTTCTTCCTCCCTTCCTCCCTTCCTCCCTTCCTCCCTTCCTCCCTTCCTCCCTCCCTCCCTCCCTTCCTTCCTTCCTTCCTTCCTTCCTTCCTTCCTTCCTTCCTTCCTTCCTTCCTTCCTTCCTTCCTTCCTTCCTTCCTTCCTTCCTTCCTTCCTTCCTTCCTTCCTTCCTTCCTTCCTTCCTTCCTTCCTTCCTTCCCTCTTAGTCCTCTGGAGCTACTTCCAGCTTCATTGCTTCAAGCTGTACTCGGGGCCATGTGGTACAGGGACTCTCACCCTGGACTCCCATGTGCAAAGCATTTTCTCCAACCTTTGGTGACTTCTCTCCAGACCCTAATCCCTGGTTCGTAATTTCAGTCACCAAATTGTGTTTTGCTCATGGACAGTGTTGTATGTAATCACTGGCTTTAACCTCATAGGATCTCTAGCATTGAAGCCCTAGAGCAGACAGTGCTTAAAGGGTTAGGACTCTGACTATAATCAGATGTGAATAATGTCTGCCTAGACTTAAAATGGCTAATTAGGGCTTGTAAATTTGTTCCAGGGCCATATCAAAAAAAATTATTAAGTTCTAGGTGATTACATTCTAAATAAATAATGTAATAGCAGTGACTCTAGTCAGCAATATTATGTACATGGAATTTGCTAAATTTGCTAGATCTTAGTATATTCTTGCCCCAAGAACCTAGAAAAGATTCAAGATATGGGTATGCTGATTGTTTTGATGTTATTAATACTTCACAGTGTTTATGTATGTGGAGACTCTGAGTTGCACACTTTTATATATGTACAGATACACTTTTTTTCCCACTATCAATAATGCCTAAAAAATCTGGGTGACAGTGCAGAGAAGAAAATGAGCTTTAGTTACTTATCTACCTTGTACCAGGCTCCAACTAAGTTGTCTCATATAACTCTTGCAATACCCTTTAAAGAAAGGATTTGCCCGTGTTTCCAATAAGAAAGATGTAGATTGGGGAAAAGTTATTGTCTAAATTTACACAGCAGGGACTGGTAGCAGGATCCCTCTCAACACATACAACTATAAATTCTTTTCTTTCTCTGTCACAGTTTTTTGCATATATTTCTATCATGCTCCACTCCAAAGTTCCTTATACCTAAAGTACAATAGAATACAGAACAATAAGGACCCTGATAAAGGAAAAGTCGTTCTAGTTAAGTCAAGGAAAAGGTTGTCAGAAAATCTACATGACATGAAGTCATTGAGAAAGGATACTTAAATATTTGAACTGAACTTCCAGATGGCAAAAACATAAAATGGAAAGATGACCTATTGCAAAGTTCTTGAGTCACCAAGATAAAAATAAATCAGTGACTTCTGGGCAACATAATGTCTTCTGCTGCTTGTTTCAATTAGACTGTGCTCTACCTTCATCCACGGGGTTTCAAGAACTTAAAGGAAACTGAGAGGTTACTTAGAGATGAGCTCCCTTTTCCTATCTCAAACAAGCAAACACTGACTGACAGGATTAAAGTGATTTTCTGAACACATTTGATGTTCTACTAGGGGCAGCAGGCATCTGGACTTTGGTCTTGAGTGCTCTTTATAGTAGAGCACATAGTATCTGCTAGTCTTAGAGGATTCTCTGGCATCATCAAGCTTCCTGGGTGGTGAGGACAATGGGCAGCTTAACAGAGGCTGCAGACAGTTTTCTTAACCAGAGGGGAGCTTACTCTCTGGAATCTCATTCTGATTCTAAAGTTTGCTTTAGCTCAGAATCAACCCCTTGTCTAAGCTCTTAGAATAGAGTGGAATTTTTAATGACTCATCCTACAAAGCCAAAGAAATGGAAGTTTTAGAAATATTTAGTTATTTGTAGGCAAAGGAAGATATTCACTGAAGAAAATTAATTTTGATGTGCCCTTTAATAGATCAGAAAAATTAAGAAGTTGGAAAAGAAAATTTTCAACAATAAAGATTTATGTAATTTAAATTATCTTTGATGGGAAAATATCCAAGTGTCTCAAATAATTAATAAGTTAAGATGTTTTGTGACAGTAATTATTGACCCAACCAGTGACAGATAATCATTTCAAAATATACAAATAAGCACATTAGGATTACAGGTATCTTAGGAAAATAAGAAAGAGACTTTGGTGGGTAGGTATTAAAACATACAATTATTATGAGCTACTTAATCTAGTGGGGAAAATGAATATATATATATATATATATATGATTGTTTTCTTAATAATCATTACATTATTTTGGAACATCTAGCTAAGAACCCACGAAAAAATACTGAAAGAAACTGAAATATATACTAAACTCATTTATTACATGTAAAATTTATTATCTATAAATATCAATTTAGAATCAAGAAGAAGTGCAAAACAGTGATCATTTTATAAAAAACTCAGAAGATTTTTATATTAGGAGCTTTATTTGGGGAGATATCCAGAATATGTGAATTTGAATATATTGATTTTATACAAATATTATTCTTACTATTATGTGAGATAATTTTTCTTTTTTCAGAATTGAGGCACATTTTTAGACTGGCTAGAGCCTAAATATTTCTAAGTTTACTCATGGAAAATATGATTCTCCCAACAGCTTGAATGTTCAAGAAGAGGAAAATACAGTAACATATCTATTGCATTTTGTGTTCCCACAGTGAATTGAAAATTTTGTGGATTATCTACCACAGAAAAGAAATACTCTGCCTATATGCTCAAAAATACTTAGTTTAATTTTGTGTGTCTGATGGTGTAGGTATGAATGTAAAACCTGGCATAAGTGTTATATTAAAAGCAATAATCCACATTGGAGAGGGAGGATTAAATGTTAGGTAAACAAAAACAGAATAAAGGCTTAAAGCCCAAGTCAGATCCTACTTCTTCTGAGTTTCCTGTGTCAAGGACTTGTACAGAACAGTCTTCTAAATCGTATAATGCAGAGATACTATGAGAATAAGTCCTAATTCTTCTTTCCTGTATAAATTATATTATAATTTTATTATAATCACAGAAATTATTATATTGGTTGCTTTTTAAAATGCAGGCTTTGATGAAAATCATGAGTTTATGAATTGTTTAGCCATATGGGGTCTGAGGGGTGACGTACATACTTTATATGTGGAAGCCCCAGAAACAGCCACATAGTGCCACATGATTCTCCAAGCACCATGGAATATGACCCCTAATACCTTGCAGGTAGCCATTGAACACCCCCAGGATTATCCCTAAAACAAAATCAACAAAAATGTAGTTATAATAATTCTACTTTATATTAGTATTTAGAGATATAAAATAAACCTTTTTGAAAAGAACTCATAACAAAATGATTGAAACAAATAACTATTTTTCTAATTTCATGTCTTTTTTTTGACAAAATATGTCAACATTACCTGTAACAAGTAGGTATTTAGTGCTTGATATGGGTGTTTATGAGTTTACTTAAAATAAGAAAAATCAATGCCCTTATTTTTATGAATTATGGCATTATGAATTTTTGATTAGCAGATAATAAATTTTAATATAATCTATAATAAGCAGATAAATATAACATATTGCATATGTTATATTGCACCAACAAATAGCTTAGCTGTAGCTTAGAACTGCATTGGTATTTGTAGAAACATAAAATTCCTGGGCCAGAGAGTGAGTACAGAGGGTAGTAAGGTTCCTGCCTTGCACATAGCAACCCCAGTTTGATTTCTGGTACCTCATATGGTTCCCTGCACACCGCCAGGAGTGATCCCTGAGCATAGAGCTAGGAGACCACTCAGAGCTCAGCCAGGTGTGGCCCACAAACTTAAAACAGCATCTCTGATTTCTTCAGTCTTATAATCTAGTTTTAGGAACCAGACTCGGTAAACAGGTTGATATAAGTGTGTGTATGTGTGTGTATATGTGTGTGCATATATACACACACATATATATATACACATACATATATATACACATATATATCCCTAAATGTGTCCATTCACAGAATGAAAACTCAATTAGTATATCGTATATCATTTGCTAAATTAAATAAGACTTGACTTTGTGTCATCAAAAGTTGTTTCTATGGTTTCTGTTTCTGACTTAAAATAAATGCCATTGCATCATCATATCCTTCAAGAAAACCTTTCTAGGTATTACGTAACAGTACTGAACAGAAATAGCATGGTCTGAAGTCAATAATTGTTATCAGGGCGTTGTCCCATTATTCAGCCCCCTACCACCTTCTTAAACAGTTGTGAGGAGCTCAGAATGATAGTTCAACAAGGTGAATACAAGACCCAGGTTCCATGCCAATCATTACATGGTCCCCCAGCACCACTAAGAATGACTTCTGAGCACAGAGCAGGAAGCAAGCCCAAGCACAGCTAGGTGTGACCCCAATGCAAACGAATAAAAAACAGTCATTAAGGGGAGAGCTTAGCTGATGTCAAAAAGAGGAGAATGATATGCAGAAGAATGGGCAGGTGCACACTGGGATAAAGTCAGAGAACACTAAGTTGAGTTGGAGCCCGTCAAAGTTGAATTGTCAGTGCCAATGAGAAGAAAAGCTGCAGGCTGCTCATAGCAGAATGGCAATAGAAACAGGAATGTGAAAGTCACCTTAAGGGAGCGAAAAAGAGATTTAGTACATCAAGAGAAAAAGAATTAGAAACCCAGATAATCATTTGTAGAATACTGCCAGGAAATGTGCTGTTGAAAGAGGCCAGAGTGATGAAAGACTGGGGCAGTGTGAAGCAGACCACGCAGGGAACTGCGTGGCGACACACGAGGACTTGGTCTCTCTTGGAACAAGGTGTTTGGATTCTGGAATCCTGAGTATGGCTTTTACACTCCACTAACATAGAAACACCAAAAACCTGGAGGAAGTTCAGAAGCAAATAGCACGGACTGTTAAGAAACTTGGAGCAATGTAGGAAATTTAGGGAGAATTTAGGGAAAGGGTTATAGCCATGGTAATGGGTAGGAAACAGTACAAAATAACCTAGCACACAAAGCAATGAGGAAAGGCCATAAGGACTTGTCATGACCGCCCTGAGAGAAACAAACAAAAACAAACACTTGAAATAGCAGGCAAAACTTGGAAACTAATTAAATGGAGATGTGTAAGCCAAATGGAAGAGAATGAATGACCTTAGACAAGACAGACTAGGGAAGAAAATATATGTAACCTTTCAAAAAATGTATCCCTATCCATGAAGAATAAGGATAAAGGTGATGCTGATAATAATATTAACACTAGCAGAATTTTGTAAGTCGTCGTCATATGCCAGGCATTGTTTCAGTGTTTTATATATGCGCTAAATCACTTAATCTTCACAGTGGTCCAGTAAATAGTAGAGGCAGTAGCAACAGTAGTAATATCATCTTCTCCTTCATAGTGCTAAAGAAGAGGGGTTGAGGTAGAGTGTGGTCAGGCTGTGGATAAAGAGCTAGCGAGGGTTGAAGTAGAGTGTGGTGAGGTTGTGGAAAGAGAGTTAGCAAATTGGAGGCCAACATTTGAACATAAGCAGCTGGATCAAGGATTTATCTTCCAAATCAGTATGTTCTGTTGCTTTGAAAACCAGAGAGAAAAGTGGAATAAACCCCTGGGGAGGAGAAGCAGGCCAAAGGAAAGAGTTGCCCAAGGTTATTAAATGGAAGGTTCCTGGAAACGGTCCCCTTCTGAATTAACATCCCTGGGGTGAGGCCTGTGACAACATGTCACATGTCTTGTGAGAAGAAGAAAGTCATCTTGTGGGTTCTCTGAAAAGGTGGTTAGTCTGTGACGGCACACTCCCCCTCCTTATGAGAATTCCTATTGCACATTGTCAACCCAGAAGGAAATCCCACATCAGTCACGTCTCAGACGTCAGAGGAGACAGAGGAGACACTCTGCCTTCTAGTCATAGTATTGCTCAGGGGCCTCGGTGCAGGCTCAGGTTCTGAACATTTGACTACTTGATTGATTCATAGATTCAACATGGAAATATTTATCAGACAAACAAACATCACCATGTTTCTCAGACTTGAGCAACTCCTCAGAAATGACTGATGAGAAATATCAGCTTCAGCATCACTGAAACTAAATTCCTTGAAAACATTCAGGCCAAATTGACTCTCGTGGGAATCATTCCATGGAATGCACCAAATTTTAAAGTCTAGAACTTGTATAATTGATCCCGAGATAATATCGAGATCCTTGAACCCCCTGAAACATTTGCTGGGGAAGCCGGTTTAAGAACTCAGAAGTAAAGAAACCCCTTGTACTCTGTGCAAGGAGGTTGGAGGTGCAGAGATGAGACAAAGGCAATGTATATCTTCAAATGTTTATGACTGACACGCTGGTGCTGAAACATTTGTGTATATGATCTTTCCATTAGGCATATTATAAATCACAATGCCTAAAATGAGAATTTTAAATAATAATAACAGGAAACCCCTTTATGGCTGAGAAGGAATCTGTGTTATTTATGCAAATGATCATACCCCAATTAAGGAAAGGGAAATGACGTTTTAGTGGCAGAGATATGTACTTGGGCACTGGGGCAAAGGCTGGGAGTAGAATGGCTTATGCTCCAGCTTTGGTACCTAGAGAGGAACTGAGAGAATAGCATCAGCCAAAGCAAAGCTGCAGCTCCTCAGCTGGAGCTATGGATGGTTCATGGACAAGTGAGAGAGCGGTAAATAGAGCCCAAGGGAGAGGAATTTTGCAGTGACCAGGGAATGCCTTGACTGATACATTATTCTGTTCGATTTGGTCCTGCAGAAGGTTCTAGCAGCCTCTGTAGTAAAAGGGTGGCATGGTTGGAACTGGTCTTTTTAGGGTCAGATGGTGGCCCAGTACCAACCTGCAGTCTGGGAAACTGGCCAGGAAACTGAGCTTGCTCGAAGGTTGTCAGTTATTAGAGACAGGCCCAAGAGCTTAGTATTCCCTAAATATAATTTAAGATGGTTTGCTTAACAACGGAAAGGTGAAAGGAGGGAACCTGGGTTGTTATCCTGGTTAACCAGGAGTGGGATTGTTCCAAACATTGAATGAAGGGGACCTTCAGAGAGAAGTACATTTGGAAAGGAATTTAATTTTTATGTCAATCAAATGTTTTGGAAATATATATAACACAGATATGCCAAATACCAGTAACAACTATAGACCTCATTCCCACGACCTGATGGAATGGTTTGAGGCTCTTTATGTTCCTGGAGCAAGCAGGTGCCCTTGGCTCTACTAGCATGAGACAGGACATATGGAGATGTTACTGTGGCCCGCTCGAGCAAATCGATGATGAACGGGAAGACAGTGATACAGTGACTATACACATAGAGGCATATATATGTGATGAGAAAGCACCTCAATGAAACATCGAAATAGTGTACCTTGAATAAGTTTAAGATTCAGAAATGTGTGCTTTAGGAGTGAGGTCAATAAAGTGCCATGGTTTTAGCACCAATTTTCACCATTCAAAACAGATCTGTCCTGGGGCCGGAGAGATAGCCCAGCGGGTGGGCGTTTGCGCGGCCAGCCTGTGCTGGCCTGGGTTCGATCCCGGCATCCCATATGGTCCCCCAAGCACCGCCAGGAGTAACTCCTGAGTGCAGAGCCAGGAGAAACCCCTGAGCATTGCTGGGTGTGACCACAAAAAGCAAAAAAAAAAAACAGATCTGTCCTGGCTCCAAGTGATAGCACAGTGGGGAGGGTGTTTGCCTTGCACAAGGCCAACCCGGGTTCAGTTCCCAGTATCCTATATACCCAAGCACCACCAGGAGTAATTCCTGAGCGCAGAGCCAGGAGTAACCCCTGAGCATTGCCAGGTCTGACCCAAAATGCAAAAAAAAAAAAAAAAGAGCAAATCTCTCCAGTAGCTAGTTTCTACTTGTATCAAAGTGCAGACTTATAAAAATTGCCTGGTGAAGTTAGACAGTAGCTTTGATAAAGTCATCATTCAGCTGCCATAAGACACAGATCTCCTAAAAAGGAGGATGACAGCCTTGAAACGAGAAAAATTAAACTTGCATTTTGTGTGCATGATGTAGATATATGTACATTTAAATACACATGTATACCACTACATGCACATAAAATACAGCTTTGTCTATTTTTTTTTATATTAGAGGGGAAGGCTATTATAAAATTAGGCTGAAAAAGTGCTTGTATTTTCCCTATTTTCCTGATCTGATTGCTAATAATTACCAGAAATACCCTCTCCTTCTCTAAAGGGTGCTGATCCCATTTTTGATACCTTTCTGGTAGTCATAAAATATTGAACTTTGTGATCTCACTCATTTTGTTCCAGAAATCCCAAAAATGACTGATTCGCCCTTTTGTTCTCTCCACAGCCTTGGGCAGAGAATCATATTCTCAGTTTCTCTCTTAAACAGATCAGCCTTTTTGAATATGACTTGGCCAATTTACAAGTGCTAGCTCCTTCTGGTAGCCTTTAACAAAGAGTAGCAGATTATTTGCACACATATATAATGAGTTTATAAACCTCTCCTCATTCTCTACCCCCTCCCCACACACACTCACACACAAACACACAAGGCTCAGACTCAGGGCTTCACTCGCATGAGACATTGGTACAGGCTCCACCGCTGCGCCATATTTCAGTCTTTAAGGTAGTTCTATAAAAGCAGACCTCTGTGTGATATCTCAGTGCTGCCAAAACTTTTGATTTGCCAATAGTCAGATATACACGTTGGTACAAAAATATATGACAGAAACACTCATAAATAACATAAAATGCATATGACAGAGAAAGAAAGCCCCGACTATGCCCTGCCAGATGGAGTTTGCTCAAGATTTGGGGACTTAGAAATGTCTGCTTTATGATTATATGAAATAAAGACAAGCTTTTAGACATAATTTTCACAATTCACAACTCTCAAACAGCAAGCTAGAAATTTTGTTTTATTTTATTTCAAAGACAGAACCTGCAGTTGTCCAATGTTTGCCTGGTAGGAGCAATCCAGACCTCACACTGGCGTCTTTTGATTTCTATATCAACTTAACAAAGGGGTTCATTTGGCTTCTACCCCAGTAGAACCACAAGAAACAGATGTACCCAGAGTTCCGTGAACATTAGGGTGATTTCATTGAACTATAATCCAATTACTTAGGTGCTAGTTTCTTTTTAATTTAGCAACTTATTTTTATTTTTTATTATTGAAGCACCATGAGAAACATAGATATAAAGCTGCTCATGGTGGGTTTCAGGCACACAATCCGCCACCAGTGTGCATTTCCCACGTGTGTATTTCCCACCATCAATCTCCCCAGTTTCCCCCCCATCACCACCCCCACTCAGCCTTTGCTCTCTTTCTAGAGAGAAGTACATTTGTGTGTGTACATGTGTGTGCCTGTGTATGATATTGCCAAAGGATGGAAGAATTGCACTAATATTTTGGCAGCTACCATTACTAACTTAACTGTTATTTTATTCTCTCTGTTTCAAGTCATGTTTTCATGCTCATGCATTTATGAATTTGTTCATAATTAATCACTTAATATGAGAAAATAATCCTTTTTCCATTGCAGCCTTTTTTTGGAAAATACCTCAATGAATATAATGGCAGCTCACATCCCTCCTGGGTGGCGAGAATGGCTTGGATTAATCAAGAATTCTCGTTTCTATAATTACACTGTTTGTCACAATGGCATCAAAGAAAAGCATGGATTTGATTATGCAAAAGGTAATTTTCAGCCACTTTTACACTGCATCAATTTACTTTGTGCATAATGGGGAAAGACATTTTCAGTGAGCTAACCTATGCACCACAAGACTCGCTTTCTATGTTCTCACAAAGTTAGAATGAAAAAATTTAAGGTAATTTTAAACTCTTGGCTCAGTGAGACTCTGGGAACGCTGACTGTACAGTAATTTTCCCCCACTCATTAGGATGAAAGGCAATCAGCCTTTTGCTGAAAGAATCTTCAGGAACATTATAGATGCCTTTACTCTTATGATAATTTTTTGGTTTTCTCTCCCCCTCCCGTATTTGTCCATATAATTATGTGTTCATTTTCTACTGTTTTGCTTTTCACTGGAGTGAAAGTATAGTTTGTCTGTAGCTTCAGATTTAGATGTAAGAAGAAGAGCAGCCAAGGGAATGATCAAAGGTTGAGAAACCACATTCCTCACTTTTACTCTTGATGTCACATATCAACACTTGAATATGTGACAAGGACACCTGCCCCACACATTCTCTAAACTTATCAGTCTTAGAATTTCCTGATTAGTTCACAGAAATGAAATGAACATTTCCCGTGAGTCTCTTAACGAATGGATCCCAATTTTGACTTTCTGTAGTTCACAAAGGTTTTGCGCCTGCCAATTTAATTTTTAGATCATCAGGGTGCAGATGAAAATAGCTGAATTTAGCTTGCTAATTTACTTAAAAATATCCTCTCCCTCTGGCTTTAACCACCACTTCCTCCTCATTTATCTAAATGAAACCAAGGATCTGCTCTATGTAGCTTAGATCACTATGAAAGAGCTGTTGATAGAATTCAGAAAAAAGGGGACTTGATTTAATTTTGGCTTGTTGTTATCTTTCTGCTTGAGCTGATTTGAGCACTCGGGACTTGGGGAAGATAAGGTGTAAGTTTCTCCCCTTTGTAGCACTCAGAAAACAATGAATGTAAATGAATTCACAAACATTACGAATAGGTTTCCAGACTCATCAAAGTTGAGAGTTAGTGGGGACCTTGGTGGCAGATCTGAGCTGCTCTCCACAAAGTGCACTAATTGACACTGCTATCATTTTTTATCTGTGGGGATGCTTTTCATGCTCCTCATTCAAGCTATTAACCTTTCTTTCCCAGTTGTCCTAAGGAGTGCAAAATAATCAAGATTCCTTCCAAAGACTAAATCAGCGTAACTTGCCCATTATCACAGCTGATTAAGTGTCAAAGACAACTGTGTCCAGAAAGAATATACATCTTTTTTTAGTGAGGAAAGGAATGAAACGAACACTCCCATGGAAGGAGGTGATAGCCTGTGGACTTGTTCTAACAATGACACATGTGACCCAGATTCTGGCCCTTCGGCACTGCTTTTTGCAGCTGTTCTGGTCCTTGAATCTATATGTGATTAGTCATGCCTGGCCACCTCTGACACAGTGAACACAGTCTGGGCACTTCTCAGTAAACTTTATGCTGAAGTTCCAAGCCAGTGATACATATACAGAGAGAACAGGTGGTTCAATTTAAGTTTTCATCTTTCCTTTTCATTCCGTTCCCTCCCTCTCCCTTATACTTGCATCAACTCCCCTCCAGACGGCGGGTTAAGTCATTTTATTAATAAGTCGGCTCCAATCCCAACAGCTGTATCATTTTAGTTGTGCAATTAACAGAGTATAATCTGTAGGAAATCAACTGCTCCCATATTTCATGTTTTGACTCTATTGATAAACTACTGCAGTGTTCCCCTCCGCACCCAGATTTTGGCCATGCTTTGATTAGAGATGATTGTGTTATTTTTCTACCAATGAATTTTTCATTTAAGAAGGGGGGAAAAAAACAGAAAATTCCAAAATCTTTTATTTGATTGATGCAGTTGTGTTTTTTGCATGTTCTACCACTGAATTCGTGGTGGGTATGTGTGTTTCCTGCCCTTGAAGTAATTAAATTTTTTGTCAACACATTACATCAGTGAAACCTGAGAGGGAAATATGTATCCGGTGTTTTGTGAGTGCTAGCATTGAGATCACCAGATCTGGGCCTTATCTGGAGCAAGCAGGCTTTGGGTTTTTTCTTTTCCTAACTGCTAAGCTGCACATTACTGAAAATATATATTTTGGCATGTTTCTGAGCTGGCCACCCTGTAGTGATGAGAGTCGATTTTCTCTGCTATGGGAGATGTTGGGAATCCCCTTCCTTCCTGCGTCAGACTAGCGCTCTTCATTCAGTGAGTTGCTTCTGAGGGTATACAGTATTCAGATGTGAACTGATGAATGTCACCTTTTGTAATTTTTGTTTTGTGTCAAATGTATGTTTCAGGACTACTTCACAGACTTAATCACTAACGAGAGCATTAATTACTTCAAAATGTCTAAGAGAATGTATCCCCATAGGCCCATTATGATGGTGATCAGCCATGCTGCGCCCCACGGCCCTGAGGACTCAGCCCCACAGTTTTCAAAACTGTATCCCAATGCTTCCCAACACATGTGAGTAATAATATCAGCACTGGGACCCATTGACTACTGGGTCTTTCCTTTGCTCCCTACATTCCCTGCACCCCGACACCCTTACCCTGGTTTCCTCCTCAATGAACATCCACGAATGAGAACTTGTACTTCTGCTGTGACATCACAGAGTGGCATGCAGGTCGTGAAATCTGCAACAGGACTTGATTAGTGGGTTGATTAGGAATCACATTTCTAGTGTTTGTTAGCAGCTAAGTGGAAGGGAAGCGTGAGTGGGGGGGTAATCTCATAGGAGTTCCCTTTAGTTGTTGAAAATAACATTCATGAGCGTGTTCTAATGAGTATCAATATCAAATAACGTGCATTTCGTAGCAGCTAGGAATGGGGCACATGGAAGGAAATTAACTGGTACCACCAGTCCCTAGTCTGCTCTTAAAAACAGCAGTTTGTTTTCTAGGCATACAGTGTTGTGGTTTTGCTGCAGATGTGCAGTTAGGGTCACTGCAAAGCACAGATTGAATGTGTTTACCCGGGGATCCCTTATAGGTCAATGCTTTAAAATAACCTGATGCTTCTCTCTGAAATTCAGGACCAGGGGCAAGTGGTGTGTGTGTGTGTGTGTGTGTGTGTGTGTGTGTGTATGGATGCTGTGGTATTGGGGCCACAGGGAGAAGCTGATGGAACAGGACGATGAAACAGAGCTACATCATGTACATCATGCTGGAAATTCCCCTATTGAAGGCTCTGGCAGCAAGAAGGTGCTTTTGTTTTTCACTCTATCGACAGATTTTCCTTCCTTTGCTCCAATAATGTACCCTGGAGAGAAGGGAAGCCCTCTCTCTGTCTCCTGAAAGTTCAGCCACCTTAGAAGTAAGAGGGAATTGATATCACTAAACCTCCCAAATTGGTTTTTAATCTTTTGAGACTTAAATGTCTCCCCTTTCATCTACCCTAATTTTTCCTGCCCAATCCCAGATAGAAAAAAATAGATTGTGTACTTTCTTATAAAAATAGAGATGTGCTACTGAAGACAATTGCAGGTCTTTACATAGCCCTGCAGAACTTTTTCTATATCTTCTTATTTTGTTTCTTATGTCTATAAACTGACAGCCTCTGGACAATGATTTTTAGCCCATATATACCATAGAAAATGACTTAGAAAAAAAGTAAAAACTTCAGAACTAATTGAGGATGAAATTAATAGTAAATGTGAATGCAGGCTGTTTTACCATTGAGTATGCCTGGGAATATGAAGGGAGGAGGTGTGAAAATCCATAAAATTATTATCCCAAAATTTGGGTTCTATGAAGCCTGGGAAATATGGTCTAGCAGAGCCATTATGTTTTAGAATCAGCTTTATGGGGAAAAATATTAGTGTCTTAGGAACTATCCTTCACAGAACCATGTACTGAACATGTGAATAAAATTTGTATGTCAAGTAACTCTCTCTCGTTTACATTATCACTGACAGATTCAGTGTCTGGCTTTTCAATAAAAGGAAAAGGTCTTTGCAGGCTTCTACGGCGCCACCTTCCCCATTTATTGAGTCAGAAATCACTTTAGATATCCTTCTTTGTGGATGAACAAAAGCTCAGTTTAAGGTGACTTTCCACATCTGTAAACCTTACCAGTTTTTTCCAAATTTGGAGAGCTGACATAAATGTAGAGCTTTATGGCTCCTTAGAAGTCGGTCTTACCTTGAAGCTTCAAGGTGAGGACCTGAGCCCCTAGAAAAATCAGCTGTAGATCAAGAGATTCTGACATTTCAGTGGCATGGACTGAAAATAATCACACAAGGAACCTTCAGTGTACTCCAGGGACTCAACAATGACTAAAAAGGAGAGAAAGAGAGAGAGAGAGAGAAAGAGAGAGAGTGAGAGAGGAAGGAAGGAAGGAAGGGGAGGGAGGGAGGGAGGGGGGAGAAAGAGAGAGAGAAAGAAAGAAAGAAAGAAAGAAAGAAAGAAAGAAAGAAAGAAAGAAAGAAAGAAAGAAAGAAAGAAAGAAAGAAAGAAAGAAAGAAAGAAAGAAAGAAAGAAAGAAAGAAAGAAAGAAAGAAAGAAAGAAAGAAAGAAAGAAAGAAAGAAAGAAAGAAAGAAAATCTTTAATATCTTAATATTAACTATAACGATCATTTATAAAGTAAGTATGTCTCAAAGTTTTTACTGAGGGGGGAGGTTGGGACAATGTCCAAATAACCATATCAACAGTGGAATTACAAGTGTTAAGCTCTAGAGAAAGTATTCAAGGCCCAGTGGAGAGACACTTAGAGAAAGAAGTGGACCAAAAGGCATTCAAAGTTGATCTCAAAGGATGGGTAAAAAATTCTGTAGTAGCTTCTACAAATAATGGGTTGAGACTGGGGAGCTAATTTTGGGAAGAGAATGTGGGATAGACGCATGTTCAGCATGTGGGGAGGTGATGTGAGGTATACGTAGGAATTGGAATAGGAATTGGAATGATGGCACGTAAAGCCAGCAGCTGGGATGGAGCCAGGAGGGGTCCTGTAGACTATTGAGACTAGTAAATTTGTTTCTACCCATAAGCAGAGAGTCCCTTGGAGATCTTAGTGGAGCAGCAGCAATAGAATGTGACTTACTCGGGGCCGGAGCAATAGTACAGCAGGTAGGGCGTTTGCCATGCATGCGGCTAGCCTGTGCCGGCCCGGGTTCGATCCCGGAATCCCATTTGGTCCCCGAGCACCACCAGGAGTAATTCCTGAGTGCAGAGCCAGGAGTAACCCCTGAGCATTGCGGGTGTGACCCAAAAAAGCAAAAAAAAACCCAATGTGACTTACTCATTTTCACATGTAAATATGTTTCTTTTTAGTTCAAATGAGCCATAGGTGTGTACTTGATTCTATGATACAAAATCTACCCCTGGCAAAGGAAAAAAAAGCACAACTAAGAGGTCATCCCTTGCCCAGAGACAGACAGTTTTCTGTGGGCAATTCTTTCAACTCTCAGATTCCCTTTGTCTAATCTGCGAAATGGAGTGATACTCTCACCTTAATGGGATGTCATGAATAAAAATTAAAAAGAGGCAGCAGAGCTAAAAATACCCATCTAGGACTGGACAGAGAAGCTATATTATAGGTACAATATTTTTGTTTTTGCATGTGTGTGTTGGAGCTCAATGTCCAGGCCTGATACATGTAAGACAGATATAAGCCAATTCTCCTTCATCCATAAACTTTGTAAAACTGCCAGCATTTGTTCATTCTTGAACCCCTCCACCCCAGAAGTCCCCTTTGCAGGGTTCATCTTAGTTGAAACTTAGGGGAACCTCCGGAAACAGGCAAGTTGAATCTTGCCCATTGTGACATGAAAAATCTCTTGACAAGCTAAGACCAACCTGCGATGAGCCCCTTGCACCTGGCCATTGTACAGACACAAGCAGAATAAGCACCAGTCTGGCCGATGTTTCCTTGCATCCAGGTGCAAAATGTGTGCTCTGGGCAAGGGCCTGTTGGGATAACACTCTTTGCTATAGAAAATAGAAATTCATGTGATCGATTGAGGGATTCAGCTTCTGTTTGCTGCTAAGCCTTGGGTTTCGGTACACCTAGAATATGAGCATGTGCTGTCTGTGGTTCCTGGCATCTTTGTTGCAAAGTACTTCCTGGCTGCTATTGCTGCTTGGAGAGAGCCCGTGTGACTCTCTTGTCACTCTGAGTGACTGCACAGGTTCACAGTCAGTCCATAGACAAAGGGGCGAGACAAATTGAAGACAAGCTGCCATTTGTGCTGCAGGGAGCAACTGAATAGCTGGTTTCCTTAGAGAAAACATTAGCAACACATCCAAGCAAAGGGATGCAAGAAGTTAAGCACTTTGTAGAAATATTTGGCAGCTCCTGTGAAAACAGAGCAAGAAGCTGGAGCCCCGCCCTGGTGTGGGGACACAAGGCGTGTGAATGTGTGTCCCTGTAGGTCGCTATCCTCTGTAGTGGAGCATGATCCGGAGCCTTTCTTCAGGCCCTCGGGTTAGAGCTACCTGACCTTCCCAGCCTGGAGTACATGTATCACGTTTCCACAGTGAGTTTCTGTTCCCAACAAAGGAAGGAAGGCAGCCCAACACTGGCGTGCGGCTTTACAAACTGAGGCTAGAGGTTATGCCTACCAAGGAAAATGAGAGCAGATTACCAAACCCTCGTGACAGCAGGGACTGCTTAATGAGACAGGACTGAACGACTCATGACCTCTGAGAAATCTGACATCATAATCCTATTCTAAAACCCTTCACTATAGCCCAGTCTTTGGCGTACTTGTCAATAATATATTCCCCCATTCTCTTAATGGATTCTTGTGCTCACTCTAAGCTTACTTCTCCAGTTTGACCTCAGTGATGTGATATTATGGCAACACTGGACAAAAACTATCGGGAAAAAGGAGATTTAATTGACCCCTCCTGATGATTCTGTAGAAAACTAAGATGATCTTACCACCTTCCTATCAATTGTGCCCTGCCACTTTAAAACTGTGGGGCCAGAAAGATAGTTCAAGTGTTCATGCCTTGCATGTGGCTGAACTTGTTCCATTGCCTGCTCCATGTGGTAACCCCCAGCATTGCCAGTTGAGTCCCTGGCACTGCAGATCTGAGCGGCGCACTTCCTCAGGCCATTGCATTTGGCTGAGCTGCCAACCTACTTGGCTGAGTGTCACATCCTGAACCAACCTCCTGAACACGCTTTGAGAAGCCCCCACCTAATATTTGTTACATTTGAATATTTCTCCCCATTCCTGAAAAATGTTTGATTATGTGCATGCACACACACAAAAGAAAAAACATGAAACTATCTTGAAGTGAAATCTAAAACTTCCCCCAGAACACCTTGCTGACTAAGTTGCAAGATCTATCTTGAGAGTGGACTTTGAAGAAAGCATAATATGTCAAAACTCCATAACTGGGTCAGCTTTGTTTTTTTTTTTTGAATCTTCAGTATATAGACTTTTTTATGTCACATATGATAGAACCATATGAGACACGAGGCAGAGAAAACTATTTTGCTCATTTCCTCTGTCCCCATCTGAGAAGGAAATTCGGTAGGCACAAACATTTGTTTTCTTTTTTTCCCTAGTTTTCTTTTTTTTTTAATTTTTTAAAATATTTTATTATACCACCGTAAGATATACAATTACAAAAATGTTCATGTTTGGAAGAAATAAAGAACCTGCCATGGAGCAGGGCTGGGGGGGGAGGGAACCAGGGCGTTGGTGGTGGGGGGGGGGGGGGGGGGGGGGGGGGTTGGCACTGTTTTTTGATTGTAAAAAAAAATTAAAAAAGTTTTTTTTTTTCATACAGTATTCCAGCACTCCCTGGGTCAGCTTTGGATCAGAGTTTTTAAAACACCCTTGTGATCCAAAGTTAGAAAGGAATGCCTTGTGTGAAAAGGAATTTGCATATTCTTACCTCATTTGTTCCAAAATGCATAAAGGGAAATGCTTTGAAGGTGAGAAATGTTAAATTCTGCATAAAACTTTCTTTGGGCAGACCCTTGCTTCCTTTCCTGAATTCCCTTTTCTTCTCTCAATCCTTTACTTCTTGTCCCACTGTCCTATTATTTTCCCTTGTCCCTAGTGTCACTGCACAACTCCAGAGGGAAGCACTCATGCCAAACACCAGGTAAATGGTGCCCTGGGATTCTGCGAATGCAAAGCAGCTCTACCCAAAGTTAGAAGAGGGTTTTATCTTTACTGCTCTATTCTGGTGAGGGTGACTCTGCACTATTTGGTGCATAAGGAATCATTTAACAAACAAGGACAAGTGTAAATATGTCTCCTCACTAGCATCAGAACATTTTTTAATTATATTTAAATATTTCATAAATAGGTTTTTATATATGAAAAAAACATTTTGAGGTAGTTTAATTCTATCAACTTTTAGATTGATAAAAATGAGGGTCCCAAGATCTGTTTAAAACACACACACACACACACACACACACACACATACAATGTGACTTTGACCAAGTCCCATCAGTAGAGAGGGATTAAGTTAGAGTCTGGATTGCAGGTGATTCTCCCACCAGGCTGCTCTCTACTTATCACAGTCATGGCTAATATGAAGGAAGCCCTGCATGTTATATACTTGCAAAATGCTAGAATTTGTAGCATCATTAGAAGATTTTCCGCTTATTTTTATGATATGATATACACAAGATCTTTTGGTGTTTGTCTGTATGTGTTCAAATGTTACCTACTTAAAGACATTCATACTCAGGTGGAGACTATCTTTACAAAGCCAATGAAAGAAGTTCAATTTTAGTGAAAGTTGAGATGGTGTGGCTTGGGAGATTAAGTATTGAATTTCCATTTTAATGCCTTGAGTGTGTCTTAAATCTGTATAACTGGCGTTTTCTGGGAAATGAGACCCATTTCATTTCTCAGAGAACAATGGTCCTGCTACCAGTACCTTTTAAGGTTAGATCATTAGGGTTTTTGTTATTTGGAACTCAATAATAAATGAAGAAAGCACATGTTCAGATATAAAATATTTAGAAATATATTTGTTTTCACTGGGGTGACAGCAAAGACTATCAGCTATAAAAATGAAATGCTTTGCAATTCTCCCAATATGGACTTAATAGACAGCACGTGCATTTCTTGAAATAATTTCTTTGCTAGTAAAAATGTTTCTCTTCAAATATTCAAATATTCTCGTTTCAAAAAGAAAGGTGACGGGGCCGGAGTGATAGCCCAGCAGGTAGGGCGTTTGCCTTGCACGCGCTGGACCGTGTCAGCCCGGGTTCAATCCCGGCATCCCATATGGTCCCCCGAGCACCGCCAGGAGTAATTCCTGAGTGCAGAGCCAGGAGGAACCCCTGAGCATTGCCTGGTGTGACCCAA
Source organism: Cryptotis parvus (assembly GCA_021461705.1). Lineage (NCBI taxonomy): Eukaryota > Metazoa > Chordata > Mammalia > Eulipotyphla > Soricidae > Cryptotis > Cryptotis parvus. The sequence goes on from JAJIBD010002249.1 coordinate 173,270, forward strand.
AAAAAAAAAAAAAAGGTGACATTACTGCTTTTCAGCATTTTTCTTCCTGTGATATGAATATGCAATATTGATTGAAAAGAAAAGCACGCCCCTAAAGACTAGGCCTCAGGGGCACAGCTTCATCTCACTAATGCTGGTGTCTGAGAGAGCTGTGCTCAGCTTTGCTGAGCAGTAACCCTAAATGAACAGTGGTTAGAGAAACACAATAATGTGAGGAAATCTTGCTAAGAGACCTATGCAATTTTAGCTATGAGAATCATCTATGAGGCCTACCAGTATATTTTTCTTATCATACATAAATATATATAATACATATTACTTTCCAGGACCTAGAGTGTGCGGATCTGCACTTATCTAGTTTCCTCTGGCTGGACTGTAACACTGACACAGATTTTATGTCTCCCCTCAGAAAGCCAAAGAAGGCTAGAGAGATAGCAAAAGGGTTAAGGTGTTTCCCAGGTCAAATCCTTGGCACTACATTTGGTCACCTGAACACTGCAAGGAACAAGCCCTGAGCACCACCAGGTGTAGTTGAACACTCGCTCCCCGGCCCCCACTAGAGGAATAATCTGATGTGCCATGGCAGTTGCTCAAAGGGCTGGTGTGCATGTGTCACACATGCATGATTTGGTGTTTGGTACACAGTACAGCCAGATGTGGCCTTGGCTGTCTCCTCCCCGCACCTTCCTCCCACACGCCCAGCACCCAACATACACTACTAAGAACGATCAAATGCTTAGGGCAAGTTGAGTTTTATCAAGACTGGCCTCTGGGACCCAAGTAAATACCTCTGGAAGGCCACAGACCGCCATAGTGCTCCAAAGAAAGTAACAGAAACTCAAACATGGCTTGACTTGTTCTGTGCATTTTAAATCAAATGGTCAGTGTCACCCACCTTTCCACTAAAGCTTTCATGCCTCTTGAAGGAACAGGCTTTATTCTGTGTTTGCAATGAAAGAAAGCACTCAGCTTCCAGGAGACCCCTAAATGGAAGTGGAAAGCGGCCCCTGTCCTTAATGAGCGAGTATGCACAGGGTTTGGGGCCTCCCTTCTGACAGAAATGGATGTATCTGACCTCCTTTCAGAGACTCGGGTTTTGAGGTGCTTTTTGCAGGAGTCAGTGTCTTCTGCGCAGCCCATGTGAGTTGCCTCTGTACATTATTTTTCATTTATAAAATGGAAATATAAGATGTTGCGCCTCCTCCGCTGGGAGACACAGCAACCCAACCCAATGAGCTATGGAATGATAAGGCTTTCTCAGCTCCCTGTAAAGTTCAGGAATCCTTGAAATCTCCTTTACCCCTCACAAAAACTTGATGACATTGTTATGGGGATGAGGAGGTAGAGCCATAGAAGAAAACATTTTCTGAGATAACACACTGCTAAGTAACTGAGCGGGATGAACGCTCACATGTGAGCCCCAGTGATGCTGGAACCACTTTCCCTCTCCAAAGCAGTTAACCCCTTTGCAGTAGCCCGTGTTCAAGCCGACAGCTCCAGGCTCCCTTTGAATCATTTAAACCAGCTCTGGCATAGGGGAGCAAGACTGCATTATCACTGGAGAACAGAGGCCGCCACTTCCAAAAAATTTGGCAGCCACCAGCAGGAGAAACCACAGTCCTTTTGCAGAAGGTCACTTTTGAACAACATTGTCGATCTGTACCACCTGACCTTCCACCTCTAGGGCCCTGGGAGGCAGTAACAGCCGCCCAGTCCTGAAAGGCAAAGGCTTCACCCCCCTCTCCTTGCCACCTGCTGAGACCTCTCCTGGCATTTCATCCCCTAGCTGGGGGTTATCTCCCACATGGAGAAATGTAAGGACCGGGGAGGTGGGAGGGTCAGCCAGCTTTGACAACAGCCCTAACTCTCCCTTTTAATAGAAGCCAGATTCAACATATGCCATTCTGTAAATCCGGGGTCCAATTGGAGGCTTGTAATTTGCCACAACTGTGCCTGTTCCTCAAAGTGAGGTGGAGCTATGCCAGGCACATCAAGGTAACCGGTGGAAGATATAATTTGCCCACTCTGAGCCGGTGTTTCGGTTTCCTATTGTAATTTTTATTTGTGTTGAGGTTTTGTGGTTTTTCAAAAGTCAACTAGGTTTATTTTAAAATTAAGGCAAACCGACATCAAAGACTCTGAGAGGGAGGATGTTTAGGTATTATAAAGAAATGCCATGTAATCTCTCCTAGCCAGATTCTCTTGCAGAGTGTGTATCAGTGATGGGTTAGTGGACGTTTCACGACCAGCTTGCTCTTTTTCTCTGACTTGGCTCTATAACCGCCCACCCACCTCTCACCATCCAGTGGCTGAAAATCCCTTTCTTCAGTATTTAGAAGCCCTCCCTCCCCCTTCCTTGGCCTCTCTCTATTCTGCTTTGTAACTTGACATCCCAAGTGAAGAGCATGAAGCAGAAGTTTCAATCCTTTCCTACATCCCAGCTCCTGAGATCCAGGCATCTGATCCTGCCCCAAGGTTCACTCACAGATCAGAGACTCTTCAGGTCCTAGGGAGGATTGTGTGGTTCTGGTTTCATTTACTTGGGAAGCAGGAGAAAGTTGCTCCTGAAAGCATCTCTTAATGAATGATAGATGGGGCCAGAGCCTTAGAACAGCAAGTTAGGCATTTGCCCTGCATGTGACCCATCTCGGTCCAGTCCCTGGCACCAACAGGAGTAACTCCTGAGCATCTCAGGGTATGCCCCTGCCCTCTCTCTCCCCACCCAGCAAAAAAATAAACTAAAAAAGACAGGGAGAACCTAGAGATGGTACTGACAGTGTAGCATCTCCCACCCCCATCTCAGTCCACATAAACAAATGAATCATAGACGTTACCTGAAAAGTTTGTCTTTTAATGCTACAGAATATTTTTCAACTCAGTTACTTGTCCCAATTCATAAATGAGCAAACGGAGCCACGTCCACTTTATCGGAGAAGCTGACTTCTGAAAAGAGTCTGCCCTCTTAAGTTGGTCGTTCCACAGCTGACCCACCACTCCTACTGGCTCTTAGGAGGTATTTTTCCCTTAAGAAAGCCAGTGATTCCTTACCAGTTATGCAAAGGACTTGGAAAAGGAAGTATAACAGAAACCCATGTAGAGCTCAGTGTGTGTGGAAATGCCTCTGTGCAGGCTTGTGTCTCAGGGACTCCAAGGCCCCTCCCCCCTGTCCCCACCCCTTGGGTAATTTGCACCACAATGGAGGACAGTAGAGACTGAGCAAAGCTGGGCGCCAATAGCAGATTGTTTCCCCAGTTCCAGAGGGGGATAAAGAAGAGCTGGGAGTATCCTGGAATGGGAACTTTTCATCAGATTTCTCTATCAACAGGGATCAGTGTTTGTTCTCTGAGACAGTTTGTTTAGAAAGCTGTAGTCTTATTCCAAAAACTCTCTGATAGAAAATACTTTCATCTCATTTTTCTTTCATTTTTGGGATCCCAATAGCATAGGTAGGACACACTTGAGCCTGCCTCTGTGGAGATGAATATAAACTTAAGCTGACCTGTCCATGAACAATGGATATATTTCTTTGTGTTGACCAAAAAATTATACTGTATACTTACATTGATATGTCTAAAAAAAAATAATAGTTTCATTGGTACCTAAATATATTATAAAAGTTGATATGATTATAATTCCAGCAAATCTAATTAGATTAATGTGTCTCTCTAAAAAGAATAGGATAAAAACAGTGTTGGGGGGGGAGAGGGGGGGGGGGGAGGGGGGGGGGGGGGGGGGAGGGCTGGGGGGGAGGAACGTGGTGGTGGTGGGGATGGGCACTGTGGCGGTGGGTGCTGCACACTGTTTGCCCAAAACAAATATGAACTTTTTTTTTTTTTTTTTTTGTTTTTTTAAAAAAAAAAATAAAAAATTAAAATAAAAATAAAAATAAAAAAAAGTTCATAGAAAATTAGATGTATTTTCACAATAGCCAGAATCTGGAAACAACCTGAGTGCCTGAGAATAGAACACACAGAGACTTAAGTGACAAACTCTAAATATCTGCAGGGCTAGCCACAATATGTAAAATAAGAGGGAGAGAGATGCAGAGACAGAGAGAGAGAGAGACAGAGAGAGAAAGAGAGGAAACGGAGGTATCTGCTATTGAGGCAGCCTGGGGGTGGGTGGGAAGGGGTGGGGTACATTGGTGGTGGAAATGGGGCACTGGTGGAGGGAGGGGGTGCTGGAATACTGTATTACCAAGAACCAATTATGAACACCTTTGTAATTGTATGTCTCACTGTGGTATAATAAAAAATTTTTTTTAATTTAAAAAAAAAAGAAACTATGGTACATCTTCACAATGGAATACTATGCAGCTGTCAGGAAAAATGGAGTCAAAATTTACCTACAAATGGATGGACATGAAGACTATCATGCTGAGTGAAATTAGTCAGAAAGAGTAGGACAGATATAGAATGACTGCATTCATTTGTGGGATATAAATATATACCAATTTTCAACTAATTGTTGGAAATGGTAACACCAGACTAGAACTTGACTGTTGAATGTAGGCAAAAGAATTTACATGATAATCCCTAAATATATGTAGGTCAAGGCACAGTGTATAAGAAAAGGGGGAGTGGATGTGAGGGCTATCTGGCTGCGACATCTGTCACCCCATTGATTGCCAGGGTTGATTTGGCTGATCTGGCTTGCTAGGCGAGTGTCCCCTTCCTCCCTCACCACTCCATCTGCGTCCCTCCCAAAGCTGTGCCCTTGGTTGAAAAGGACACTCTTCCCCAAATAGAGACAGACCAATCTTCGGTTGAGGGTATACGAGTAGCTGCAGTTCCCTGCTTGAACCTCCAAACAAGCTCTCTAGAAAAGGGGGAAAGAGAGAAAGAGAGAGAGAGAAGAGGAAAAGTACCTGCCATAGAGCATGCTTGGGGAGGGGGGAGGGAATCTGGGGACACTGGTGTTGGGAAATGTGCACTGGAGGAGGGATGGGTGCTGGAACACTGTATGACTGAAACCCGATCATGAACATCTTTGTAATTGCATATCTAACGGTGGTATAATAAAATAATTTTTAATTAGATGTATTAAGTAATCAATGAAATACTCCAACAAGTTTAGAAGGAATATGTTAAAATGATTCATAATCATTTCAGATATTTGTGCTTCTATTTTATAACCCAATTAGAAATAAAATTTTATGAGTAACCCTTGCCATAGAAACATTCCCTTCTTCATTGCAGACATTTATGTACAGATTGGGAGCATATTCATGAGCATCTTGGTGTGCTTTTACACATTTTAGTCAATGAACCAAAATGAACTTTCAGTAATTACATTTTCACTTATCAGTCTAGTTTCATGTTTGAGTCTTTTCCTTCAGAGGGTGTTTGATGTTGAGAGTAGTGACTTCAGAGCTTATTAACATGAAGAGAAGATAGTTACATGGGCAAGAAAGAACTTCAACAGTGTCTAAATTATTTTTCCTAAGTGCTCATTGCACAACCTTTAAGATGTTTCTCGATCTTGGGTTATTTCTCTAAATGATGAGTAACAGCTATATATAGTAAGATGCCTTTCTGGATATTTTCAGAACTCCTAGTTATAACTATGCTCCAAATATGGATAAACACTGGATCATGCAGTACACAGGACCCATGCTGCCCATCCACATGGAATTCACAAATGTTCTACACCGCAAAAGACTCCAAACTTTAATGTCAGTGGATGATTCTGTGGAAAGGGTAAGCACATGAATTTGCCTCTTGGCGGCTTCTGCTAAAGCTTTCCGAGAGCTGTTTTTGCTGATTCTGCTATTTATTATTTGTGTTTTCATTGGTCTGTTTGTGTTTGGTGACTTTATAACCTCACCCATATTTTGTCCCCCTTCAACCTACTTCTCTAGGTTTGGTTCTTATGGACTCAGTGCTGAAGAGGAAATTTAAGCCAAACCATTATAAATATTCCATAAATACCTTCAGTAATATTTACATTAAGCAGATCATGTAAATAAGCAAATTATATAACTAAAGATAACAGGAAAGTCGGGAATCATGATGAACTTAGAATTTAGTGCCTCATCTAAACCATGGGCCAACTCATTTTGCTAAGTAGAAATCTGAATCCAGCCTTCTATGGTCTTGTGTGTGTGTGTATGTGTGTGTGTTTGTGTGTGTGTGTTTGGGTCACTGAGCAGTACTCAAGGATTGCTTTTGGCTCTGAGTTCTGGCCAGAAGTGCCAGAAGGATCACTTCTGGCAGTGCTTGGTGGACCATATGGGATGCCAGGGATTTAACCCAGGTTAGCCACACGCAAAGCAAATGCCCCATTCACTGTATTATTGCCCTAGCCACTCTCCTCACTCTTTTAGAAAGAACTCCAGAAGACAAGAATTTCACTTGAATTTCGTGAATTGTAAAACATAAGCCAAATAAGACTTGCATAAAGACTAAATTGAGCTAGACTTAGTTCCAAGACAGCCTGTTTTTGTTTTGTTTTGTTTTTTAACTTTTGATGACTATAAGAATGAAATTAAATTTTTTCTAAAACAATGGACTTTTAAAGTAAAAATATACAAGTCTGATAGTGAAGTCATTTTGTGGGTTTCTTTTTTTTCTAAGTAGGTAAAGGAAAATATTAAGTCAGATGTATCTGATTCCAAAGAGTTACATTTCAACTGGACTTTATCCTTCCAGAATTGTAAGCAACTAAAAAATGTAGTTAACATTTGTGTTTGGCTGCCTTATTAAAGCAACTCTTGCCTTTTGAAAATAATAGGAAAGAAATGTAGGTGGGATCACAGAAGCATACGGTGTGGTTCCACCACCACAGACGCTCTGACTTCTCTGTGCTTGTTGCCCGCAGCTGTATAATATGCTTGTGGAGACGGGGGAGCTGGAGAACACGCACATCATCTACACTGCAGACCATGGCTACCATATAGGGCAGTTCGGGCTGGTCAAGGGCAAATCCATGCCATACGACTTTGATATCCGTGTGCCTTTCTTTTATTCGTGGGCCAAGTGTAGAACCAGGATCAATGTACGTATTTCTGTTTGCATATTCCACTATCATAGCCAGTGTATATCTGAGTTAATTTGATTACTGATACAATGTCTGGTTCCTTTCATCCCAAACCCAAAAAGCGTGTAGGTATACTGTTATTTAGAAGATGAAAATCCACCCACCTACCCCCACTGCCCATCACTTGCTAAATTAAATAGTTTACTATATAAAGAGAGAGAAAGGAAAACTAAGTCAAGGATAAATTCTCTCTAATTGACCAAAGTCCATAGTCTATGTGCCAGGGATCCCATTTCCGCACAAAACATGGTATTTATTGTCTTTGAATCAGGAAAATGCTGTTATTTTAAACAAACAAACGAACAAAATAGAGTGCCATCCAATAACTTAGTATGTTGACGGTTTTAGGCCACACCTAGCAGGGTTTTTTTTTGTTTTGTCTTTTTTTTTCTTTTTGGGTCACACCTGGTGATGCTCAGGGTGCTCAGGAGACCATATGGGATGTAGGGGATTGAACCCGGGTTCAATGCTCTCCCTTCTGTGCTATCACTCCACCCCCCCACCTAGCAGCTTTTAGGGGTTACTCCAAGTTCTGTACACTGGGGGTACTCCTGATGGTGTGGGGAACCATGCAGGGCCAACAGTGAAACCAAACCTTCTGTATGCAAAGATGTGCTCAATCTGTTAAGCTAACTTTCAGGCCCAATTTTGAAATTTTAATTATGACTTCAAGGATTTTTAAAAGAAAATGAAAATTTTAAAGCCTGATTTTCTTGTAAAAGAAGCTTGAAGGACTGAAGCTCTGCTTCTCTCACTGGGCAAGCCACTGCGCTCCTTCCATCTCTAACTTCCCAACATAAAGCAGTTCTGCCTGCTCTGTCACTCACCATGCACCTTTTGTGTAAATTAGATTGTGCCCAGGAAACACGCAGAAAAAAAGTGAAGTAAAAAAGGTAAAAAAAAAAAGTTAGAAAGCAGATGCTGGCACCAAAGCAATAGTACAGCGGGTAGGGCATTTGCCTTGCACTTACCCATCCCCGGTTAGATCCCTGGCATCCCACATGGTCCCCCAAGCACTGCCAGGGAGTAATTCCCTGAGTGCAGAGCCAGGAGTAAGCCCTGAGCATGACTGGGTGTGACCCAAAAAAGCAAGAAGAAGGAGGAGCAGGAGGAGGAGCAGGAGGAGGGAGGAGGAGGAAGGAAGAAGAAGAAGAAGAAGAAGAAGAAGAAAGAAGAAGAAGAAGAAGAAGAAGAAGAAGAAGAAGAAGAAGAAGAAGAAGAAGAAGAAGAAGAAGAAGAAGAAGAAGAAGAAGAAGAAGAAGAAGAAGAAGAAGAGAAGGAAGAGGAGGAGAAAGAAGAGGAGGAGGAAGAAGGAAGAAGGAGGGGAGAGAGAGGGAGAGGGAGAAGGTGAAGGAGAAGGAGAAGAAGGAGAAGGAGAAGGAGAAGGAGAAGGAGAAGGAGAAGAATAAAGCAGATGCTGGAATGGCCTTTTAGAGCTTATAGCCTGACCCCAGCTCAGCAGTGAAGAAGCACAGTGCCATCTGCTGCTGCCTTATACTCATCCTAAGGGAAAGTGACATGGGCAAATTCAATTATTTGAAGAATGTTATTATGATGTAACTTTGAATCATTAGAAACACTTTGGGAAGGAGTGTTGGCTCTGTGAAAGACCAGTTAACATGGGTTGCATTTAACTATAAAAATACTTGTAAATTATTTTTAGATTGATTTTTTAAAACCTTAATTCAACAATCATTTGGAAATACACACATCTATCCTGTGTGAATCCCATGAAAGTCAGTGACTCTGGCTCTGTGTTGCTCAGCCACTCTAGCCAAATATACCCACCTTCTCCTTGGAGATCAGATAAGAGGCCAGAAGCATGGGTGACCAGTGAGTTCCAGTGAGGCACACAGCCCCCCAGCATCCGGTCTCCTAGTATGGCTGTGCGGCTTAATCATTGTCCCTTTGCAGAGTTCCACAGATTGTTCTCAACATTGACCTGGCTCCGACTATCCTGGATATTGCTGGGCTTGACACACCTGCTGATGTGGATGGCAAATCTGTCCTCAAACTTCTGGACCTGGAAAAGCCAGGTAACAGGTGTGTCAATTTTTTCCCCTCAGTCAGCCCCCAAACACACGGATCCCCAGAGCCTGCCAGCAACCGAAAAAGGAGAAGCAAAGCTCTCTTTGCCCAAGAGAATCACCCGAGCGGTTTGTGAATAGCGCATTGATGGAGAGGCAGTCACAGCCTGTGGGAAGTGAGAGGTGTTTCTTTCAACAAACTTAGCACAGATCCATTGGGAAAAACATCCAGATGCCAACAGTAAATATTTGTATTTTGATTTCAGGTTTCGAACAAACAAGAAGGCTAAAATTTGGCGTGATACATTCCTCGTGGAAAGAGGGTAATTATTGGTTCCTGGGGTGCTTCTGGGAAGTGTGCCAGCAGGCAGCTCTCTCTGTGGGCAGCTCCTGCCTCTTTTTTTTGTTTGTTTGTTTACTAAGCATACATGTTTCCCAAGCCTGGTCACAAAATTGAATGGTTTGATACTAAGTCTTTGCTGGTCAGACGAGTAATGGCTGTTGCATTATAGCTATAAGGAATCAGTTCTCATATCACAGCAGCAAAAGACTTGTAAGAAGTTTGTGTGACATTTCTGCTCTGTGTTTTCTAATCCAAGCAGTCACTCAACTTTTTCCACCACAATCCTCAAGACCTGCATGAAATACTGTTTTCTGCTTTTTTTTCTTATGTTCCTTTCCTAGTTATTTTTTCCTTTCATAGTTTTAAATGTGAAAATATGTTCGATTTCAATTATGTTTAGAGTCAATTCAGAGTTCCCCCTTTTGATTATTTATGTTTAGTGTCTTGTTTTTCTCCAAGTATATATTGAGAGAAAAGCATTTATTCAATTACTTTATAGCCACAACAACAACAAAAATTACTTGAGCAGGTAAAATTGGAGAGATAGTACAGTAGTTAGAATACTTTTCTTTTTAAAAATCATTTTTTTAATTTAGTCAAGAGGAGTAAGTACAAAATGATTCATGAATGGGTTTTCAGGCAGACAGTGTTTCACCAAGGATCCCATCGCCATTGTCTGTTTTCCTCCACCAATGACCCCACCTGCATTTGCCTCCCACTCCACCAGTCTGCTTCGATGAGGGCACTTTGTGTGTGCATGTGTGTGTGTGTGTGTGGTTTCTAGTACTGTTGCTATACGGTTTCACACACAACACTTTTACCATCTTTCAGCACCACCTCCCCCCCAACGGAATGCTTCCCTACAGCGTAGACATTGTCCCATCCCCTGTCCTGTGACATTATTCCTACCGAATACCACTTCTCGTGCAAGTAGGGTGCTTTTCTAACACATGACTGACCCAAGTTCGATCCCTAGCACCCCATATGGTCCCTGAGCCTGCCAGGAGTGATACCTAAGAACAGAGCCTGGAGTAAGCTCTGAGTACTCCAAGTGTGGCCCAAACTCCTGCACCCCCACCTCCCACCAAATACTAAACAGTTCAATCTAAGTTTTCAAAGTAATGGTTTGGTATGGCAGAAAATTGTGTTCTGCTTATAATTTTCATAAAGACTTTCATCAATTGTTGAATTCCAATGGACAGAGCTTACCAACATTCCTACTGAAATTCCTATTCTCACTTCTCATATGAGAAACTTTTCTCTTTCTGCCAAAGGAAGTTTCTACGTAAGAAGGAAGAAGCCAACAAGAATGTCCAACAGACAAACCACTTGCCCAAATATGAAAGAGTCAAAGAACTGTGCCAGCAGGCCAGGTATCAAACAGCCTGTGAACAGCCTGGGCAGGTGAGTGACCCCATTTGTTTCTGGCTCCATTCTGCTGCTTTGTTCCTCATCAAAAGGATGTCAGCATATAAGATACTGTACATTTGTGCATAAAGAAGCTTATTCTAGTGAGCAGGAGAACTTTCCTGTGGTGCTTCTCCCCAAACTGGTCTGTGGTGGCCCAACCTGGGCCTTCTCACCACTGCATTGGTTTCCTCTATTCATTAAAGAGGCTGCAACTCTTCATGATATTCCCCTTTGTGAAACCCAGATGTGAGAATTACAAGAGATATTTTGTGGTATATTTATTTAATGTAATGAATAAGCTATAATTTTTCAGAATAGTTGCTTATATGAATATAAGAATGAACACAATAAAAATTAATGGACACAATGGTTGGCAAAAGTAAAATAAAGATGGTGTGCTCAGAAAATTGAAATTTCAACTCAGTTAACCATCACTAGTTGAACAGATATGTATAGCTCAAAGATCAGAGACTGATACCAGATTAATGAATCAGATTTCAGAGATGGTTAAAACACAATCATCTCTGGGGTTTTTATTAACTGTGTTGAGAGGATCCTATGAGTGGAATCATAACCACTGGACAGAGAGCTACCCCCAAAGACTTGCTGTTCCCACCCTAGACTAAATTCAGATATCAGTCATCCAGAGAAGAGAATCTGTGCTTCAGACTAGGGGATGAAAAAGGAAACCTAGTGTATTTGTTAATTTTATTCCTGCTCATCACTTGATCACTTCACTTGATCACTTGAATCCCATTATTTATCGATTTGCTCGAGCGGGTGCCAGTAACATTTCCATTGAACCCTATCACGTGCCAATGTAGCCCAATGGCATCTGGTTGATTCAGAAATATGAAGAGCCTCAAACCGTTCCTTCAGGGTCTTTACAAGGAAGCCTGACCATCTTGTAGGTGGGCGGCCACGTGATCTTTTGACATCCCGTGGGATCCAGTCAGTAACAGCTCTAGTCCAGCGGTTGTCTCCAAATCGCATTACATGTCCAGCCCATCTGATTTTCGATGCCTTGGCAAAACAAGACAGCGTCCCTGAACTCTGGAACAGCAACGGAGGTCAGAACTCCGATTCCTTCTCTCACTTGAGTGAGGCGTGATATTCCAAGCATAGCTCTTTCGATTCCTCTCTGGGAGACCCGAATAGCATTCTCGTCCTGCTTTCGTAGGGCCCAGGTCTCTGAGGCGTATGTTAATGCAGGAAGAACGGTGGAGTCGAAGAGATGTGCCCGGAGCCGGGAGGTTCTTTTGTCCTTTTAGCTATTTCTTCGATGCCTTTGAAGGCATTCCATGCCGCTCTCTTCCTCCTGTGCAGCTCAGGTTTTAGGCCATTCATCATGTTGACTTCTTGACCTAGGTACACATAACTGCTGCATTCAGAGATGTTTGTTCCATTGAGAGTGAATGGGGCCTCAGGAACTAGTTCATTTTTTCATGAACATAGTTTTCTTCAGATTCAGCTGTAGACCTATCTTTCCACATTCTCGGTCAAAGTCAGCCAGCATTTGTGCCACTTGGATAATGTTTGGTGTTATTAGAACGATGTCATCAGCGAAGCGGAGGTGGTTTAGTTGCTGACCATCTATCTATCTTCACTCCCATTCCTTCCTATTCTAATTGTCGCATGATGTTCTCGAGGGTGGCGCTGAAGAGTTTTGGTGAAATGGTATCACCCTGTCGAACCCCTCTTTTGACATCAATGATCACTTCTTTGTAGAATGGTGAGATCCTGGTGGTGAATCCGTAATACAGCTCACGAAGGATCTTGATGTATTGGGTTTGAACACCCTGTTTGGCTAGGGCTTCGATGACTGCTTCAGTCTCCACAGAATCAAAGGCTTTCTGTAAATCAATGAACGTGAGACAGAGCGGCATCTTGTACTCCCTACGAACCTCAATGAGCTTGGTTACTGTGTGGATATGGTCGAGTGTGCTGAATCCTTTCCGGAAGCCTGCTTGCTCGCATGGTTGTCCCTTCATCTAGTGTTCTGCCAATCCTGTTCAAGATGACTCATGTAAACAGCTTGTAGATGACGGACAACAGGCAGTTGGGGCGATAGTTGCCCATGTCATGAATGTCTCCCTTCTTGAACAGTAGAACTGTCCTGCTGGTTTTCCATTGGGAGGGTACCTTGCATTCGGACAGGTAGCGCCCTGCTCATAAAATAAAAAATTCTGACATCAAATATGGCAATAGAATGATCTTCCTGTATAGAAATATTACTATAAAGCTTAGAGTTAACTGTATTGTCAATTACTATTAACCATAATTAAAGAAATGCAGGGTGATGCATTAAGAAAATGAGAACCTATGAACACAGATTTGTTTAAACACTCTATTTTGGTCCAAAACAATGCTGTGTCATGAAAATTGAGGAATTGAATTTCTGCCTAATTCACTGCAGGTTAGGACAAAATTTAAGAAATTGGAAAAATAATAATCACTGAGCATTTTCCTTACATAAGTCACTGAATATGAAGTTTTCTGTGTATTAGTTCAATTTAATCCTCATATCCATCAAGTGAAGTATACGAGTGTCATCCCTGTGTTACAAGGGCATAGCTAGTTAGTGATAAAGTTGGAACACAAATCAGTTGTTAAGAGTCAAGCACTCAGGCATTTCCTATGTAACTTCCAAGGTAAGTTACATTAACTATATAAAAGAGAACTTCTATCATTTGTCCCCACTTTCCATCTTTCTGTATATTTCTGTGACTTCTAAATGTCTATACAATTGCTCAATACCAATTAAAGATTTCAAACACTTGAAATGGATAGTTTGGCCATTATTCAAATGGCCTCATTCATTATACTCTTATTATATGGTATCTAGCTTATTGAAGAGACGTTAATAATAAACAACTTGATCCTCATTCTCACTGTTTCCTCATGCCTCTTTGTACACAAGGATTCCTTTGAAATAGAAAAGACTTGGGAGAAAAGTTGTTGAAGGAAGGGATAAAATCAGATCTTCGTGGCATTCCTAGTAAGTCTTAATCTTCAAGTGTCTAGTGGAGAAGCTTAGAACTATTCATTATATTTTAATTTGAAGTCTTCAGATCCTTCTTATGGAAGCTCTAAGTATTATTATGACTAAATCCTTGGAATTGTTTTGTAGCTGCAAAATGATTTTTATGAGCCAGCCTCAATAAGCTAATTTACTTTTACTCCAGAGTTGGAAGCATTCAGTGTTAAATATGTTTCATGCAAATTGGTGATCTTGTACTATTTTGGCACTTTAAGTGGCAAGTACTGTAACCATTTGCGACTAAGGTACACTGCCTACCTTTCAGTACAGTTTTGCAAAGCTCTTCAGATGGCTTATGCTGAAATTTTAATATATGTCCTAAAGGGCAAATATAGCATAAACTAGATTATGATACTTTGGCACAAGCTGTTCACTCATGTGCTGAATACTATGTTAAAAAGTTCATTTTGCCTTGGTATATTTTTCTACACTGCCTTTGTGAACTGCTTTCATAGCTGGCTCCTGGAATTTTCCTCTGCTGCGTTGTTTCTTCATGAATTGGTCTGAATTTAGATGTTATCACATAGATATATGATAATGTTAACAATGATCTCTTTTAGAAGTGACTCAATTTGTGGAACAGAGAATTAGACCATTCTCCCGATTGGTGATTTCTTCCTATAATACGATTCAAATGGTCACTCAAGATTCTAAGAACTTCAAGAAAATTTTGAGCTGAAAATAGTTATCAAGTCTACATGTCAAACCTGATAGCTTAGTAGTATTTCTATAGAAGCTTTATATTTTTGCCCCTTCTCTTTTCTGTGTGGTTACAGCTTTTCCAAAAAGCTGTTTGTAGTTTCAGCATCACTGACTTTACTTTCCATGTTTTTGAATGGAAAAACACACATCAATACTCAGGGTTCCCCACACACACATCAATACTCAGGGTTTCCCCTGGCTCTGTGCTCAGGGAGTATTCCTTGTGGGACTCAGGGGTTCTAGGTATCGAACACCAATCAGCCAAATGCAAGGCAAGTCTCTGACCTGCTGTTCTGTCTCTCTGGCCTTGTATTACTGACTTTTTTTGTTTCAAAAAAATTTTGTAAAGAAGATTTTATAGTGTATAGTGCTATTAATAGTGGTTTCTTTTTTGCATAATTCCGGATACCACACCTATCACCAATGTAACCCCTCCTCCCCATCCCAAGAATCCCAACACCCTTTTCTCCCACAATCCCCACCAACCTCCACACATCACTGACTTTCAAAAAGAGAAAGGGATCAAAAAATCCAGTATAACCAGATTCTGTGGTTAGGGGCAATGGGAGCAGTTGAGGCTTGAGCTCATTTGCTTGTACTTCCCTATTTGACACTGATTCATGTATGGACAGTGCCCTGCCTCTCTTTCTCTGACCAAGGTTCCATATAAGCCTTAGTTCAAAAGCAACACAGCTTTCCCTTTAGGCTTGGCCCTGCTTGGGATGTAGAGGAAAAATCATAAGGAAAACCGTTATCTTCACTTGTCATTCCCAAAGGGTTGATATATCCCTGTGCCCTTATTCCTGTACCTCAATGCCTAGCCACCTAGGAATTTCTTGGGTAGCACCACTGTGGGTGCATAGAGGACAGTAAATTTAAAAAAAACGGATTTGAGTTCAAATGTTTTGGGTGAGCATAGTGCTATCCACAACTATTTTACAGTAGTGTTGTGTCTTCTGGGAAAAGATAATTGATTTTTTCTTGAGTCTCAGGTTTTCTGGCTCCTAAACTGAGAAAATTAATCCCCTCTTGTGAAGATAAAGTAATATAGGTAAGTGCTAGGGAAGCTGTAAAGGCATGTGTGAACATTGGGCATTGCTAGGTAGTCTCTAGTGGTTTCAACCTGTTATGTGCCTACAGACCCATGCCACTCTGAGGGCTGATGGTTGAAAACCTCTGGCTGAGGCCATTTACCTGTTGTTTTCAGTCCTGAAAAGCCAAAGGGAATTAAAATGGGCGCCACTGATTTTTGGCCCATCTCCCCACTACATGAGCAGGTTCACTAGCAGGGACTAATTAAGGCAGCATGCACACATGTGTTTGCATTATTTCTATGCTCCTGAATTAATGCAAGATTGAGTGTGAATTCCCACCACTCTCCACCAGCATTACACACCCAGCACAGTTATGCACAGACATACAACACATGCACTCACACGCACACAGTGGGACACATCTCCACTCCTCTCTCTGAAAAGACAGAATCAACAGAGATTGGTGCTGCTCAAATATTCATGCAGATTCAAAATGCTTGGGGAGCTTTCTGAAACTGCTAAGGCACGGCCTTGCTCTACACCAGTTTCTCGATCTTTCTTTGACAGAGACCCCTTTCAATTTATGTTCTTCCTATGACGCTCCTGTCCTCTTGATACACCCTAGTCTTATGCCATGGTCCCCCATGATTTCCAACTGTGCACCCCCTTGGAATATGTTGGGGACTTCAGGAGACCAAATGGCCTCTGAAAAATACTGCTCTAGATTAACCAGGTTAAAATCTCTGGAGATGAGGCTAACCCATCTGTGTTTTAAAATAAGGTTAAGAACCCCAGGCCTGGGGCCGGAGCGATAGTACAGCAGGTAGGGCCTTTGCCTTGCACTCCGGCAGACCCGGGTTCGATCTCTGGCATCCTATATGGTCCCCTGAGCACCGCCAGTAGTAATTCCTGAGTGAAAAGCCAGGAGTAACTCCTGAGCATCATCCGGTATGACCCAAAAAAAAAAAAAAAAAAAAAAAGAATCCCAGGCGTAGCATCACATACTACCAAAGTTGGAATGAGGCTTAGAAATATACTACTTGATCCTGGCCGAGTCTAACACTAACTCCTAGGGACAGCAGATTCGTGGGGGAGGAGCCTACGCCATCCGAATTTAGAGAGGGGATCAGCCCCTCCCACCCAATCCTTCCATCTCCCTGCCCCAGTGGCGGGGCCACCGAGCACGCAGCCAAAACCAACAAATCCAAGAGGCAGACCAGACTCACAACTGCGCTGGCCGTGCAACAGGCTTAGATAATAATCAAGTTTAGTACCAGGTCCTTCCCACGATCTTGCACATACATACGCTGTAATGATCATTATAGGTATAACAAACTGCGGTGGCTGATGGGGAATGGGGAATGGTAATGTCAGACCAGAACTCATCATTGAATGTACACATAGAGACTTACATCAAAAACCATAAATATCTGTGTGGCAAGCCACGATGTGTAGGAGGAGAGAGAGAAGTACAGAGACAGAGAGAAAGAGAAAGAGAGAAAGGAAAGGTGCCTGCTATAGAGGCAGGCTGGGGGTGGTAGGAGGGTGTGTAGGGACATTGGTTATGGGAATGGGGCAATAGTGGAGGGTTGGGTGCTGGAACACTGTATGATGAAGATCCAGTCATGAACATCTTTTAATTGTATATCTCACGGTAGTATAATAAAGTTTTTTAAAAAATAGAAATATACTACCTGAATGATACAATTTTCCAAGTTTGATGATTTAGTCCTGAAAAACTGAAACATGAGTCCAGCATCAGAACTTGTATCTCTTCACTCCAGCTTCAAAATTTCCCTAGAAATGGCTGCTTCAGGTAAAATACTATTGTCTGAGTTTTCTCTTTGAGATTTTCAGACATTTCACACTGAAGAAGCCCGGGGTAGAACCCCAACCACCAGAATCGGGGACTATTGCTCTCAATTCCAAGGGAATCACAAACGCAACTTTCAGAAGTTGTTCAGGTTCGATGCTATCCCAAGAAAATTAGGTCAGAGTCTCAGTGGATGTGAACAGGTGTCTGTGGCTTTTTTTCCCCCAAGTTCTTTTGATTGCTATGACCAGCCAAGACTGAAAACTCTAATGTCAGTTGAGTGGCAGGTGGTTTCCATCCTTCTTCTAGGTAAAGTGTATGGATATTGATTTTATAAAATAGAGTTACACGGAAGAAAAATTCCCCAGACATTCCATTTTAAAGTACATTTTGTGTCTTTTTGGGCATGGAGACGGAGGAATGGGGAGAAGCTTTTATTTTGCTTTTATCGAGCAAACGTCATGCCCTTATGTTGAATAGCTGAATTCCAACATCTTTGCAATTCAGTTTACCTTTTTCCCGTAAAACGCCCTCTAGTTAGCCTTTCTGTTGTATCAATGACTTGTTTAAAATCCTAAAAGGATCTCATCCGAAGCAGAGGAAGTGATAATGTAGCTTGTTGACTGAAAGCTGGTTTAGATCCAGCATCTAAGTTCTCATCCAAAAAATTACCCCATGCCTGTAGTTCCCTCCCTCCTCCAGTGACCAACTGCAGACTGGAATTAAAAATATATGTACCAGTAAGACCTAGCAGGTATAGTTCACCTGCTACAGTTGACAACTTGTTTCCAGAAGCTCACTGACCCTGGTTAAAGCCACCTGACTCCGAGATTGAGAGATCATTTTCCCAGCTCTTGTGTGGGCAGAGGAGAAGGCCAGGCCGGGGCCTCCAGTGCCATCCTTAGGCTGACCCTGTGTGGGTTTGAAGATCTGCACTGATGAATAAATTCAGACAATTAGGCTTCTACTTTGATTGCGTGGCTTCTGTACCTCTCCAAAATACAGTGCACAAGGGTAAATCTCACATTCAATGATGTACCAGGCAGAAATAAACAGAAATCCACTTTACTTATATGTTATGTAATAACACTGACCCTATTTAATTTCTGTTATGTCATTTCCCCACGCACTGTAACTGCCTGAGTTGGCCAGGCTCTTCTCTACCCTGTCTGTTAACTGTAACACTCCCTGGGCAGATGCTACTTGGCATTCCCAGACCGCCCCACACTCACTGGCGTGCACCTGAAGCTTGTGCTCCATCACAAGCCATTCTCTTCTTTGATTGGTGTTTTCATTGAGGGCGTCTTGGGATTCTGTCACATGACCATAGTTTTCTTGGAATGTGATCATGAACAACATATTTAACCCACCTACCTCAGTTTCTTCATCTGTAAAAGGGGTGAAATAGGACCGGGTCTTTAGTACAGTGGGTTATGTGTCTGCTTTTGTGCAGCAGACTCAGGTTCTCAATCCCTGGCATCATTTGTGGTCTCTGTGATCCCTGAGCACAGAACCAGGAGTAAGTTCTGACCACCACTGGCTGCAGCTTCACCCCAAACCAGATGATAATCATAATCATAATAAAATGGACATTGTCAGGGAAGCCGCTGGGGTCCCCAACAGTGTCGGGAAGCGAGTTTTCCTTCTATCTCCGGCCGAGAGGGGAATGGATGAAAACTCAGGGAATCCAATGCCTGAGTTTTCATCAGGCATTTAAAAGCCCTTTTTAAATCCCTTTAAAAAAGGGCTTTACTAACACAGGTTCCGATATACAATCCAAGAACAGGGAAAACCTCTGGACTCTGGGTTCCCAGCTGGGCCTCCAGTCATGTGTAGGCCAAGATGGCTGCCACCACGTGTTGAGGCCCAACAGAGAATGGAGAGGACAAAGAAGCAAAACACCAAGGGAAGCCGAAATGGCAAAGAAAGGCGAAAAAAGAGAGAGCTTCTTTCTTCTTGCAGCTAATTTTATAGCAAGGAATCCGGGGCTGGAGCGAAAGCCCAGAGGGTTTGCCTTGCATGTGGCCGGCCTATGCCGGCCCAGGTTCAATCCCCGGCATCCTATATGGTTCTCCGAGCACCACCAGAAGTAATTCCTGAGTGCAGAGCCAGGAGAAACCCCTGAGCATTTCCGGGTGTGACCCAAAAAAGAAATCTGCCCAAACTTCCCAGCCCGGCCCATTCTGGGCTGGGCTATCTAGAGATGAAAACAGGAAAACAGCTCTAGAGAAATGTAGCAACTTCAGGAAACCATCTGGCTGTTTACTAGAACCCAGAGCTAATTCAAAGCCTCCTAGCAGAGCTGGGAGGAGCTATAAACTAAATGTAACTTCCCCTGGCAGGGAGGGTCAAATGTCCTCAGGTAATTTCTCCCAGCACCTCACCTAATGTCTTGAGCCAATATCTGACTGGAAATGCCTTTATAAGGTAGAGAAGGGGTTTCTGAGATGGCATGTCTCTGTACCAAAGACTATATTAATGCCAGTTAAATATTTCTCCAAGCCTTCACAAGAGTCTCATCTACTTCACGGCAGTTTTGTATTTTAGTTGTCTTTGAGTATTCAGGGAGCCATGCTTGCTTGCTTGGAGGCAAACAGCATTTCTCTCTGGTCTAATTACTTAGAGATCCAACGTGGCCAGGCAAATATGCTGGTAAGATCTAGCTAGTCCCACGATGATTGTGGTAGCTTGAGAGAATATTTATACCAGCCAGTACAGAATACATGGTCAGATAAACTGCCACATTTAAACTACCCCCTTATCTACGAAGTGACCTGCAGGAGGCAATTCAGGGCAGAAGCAGAGGCTCTTAGGTGACCTGCAACAGGACACAATAAAAATCGGTCTCATAGTTTCTGTAAAGCTTCTATGGGTTAAATATAAGTATCTGGAACAAGAAAGAGAGCCAGAACTCCACAAACATTGCGATTGCTTCCTGACCAAAGCAATTCCCCATTTTATTTTCCAAAGGGGAGGTAACACACTTGCTCCAATGTCCCAACTCAGCTTTTGACACATGATCATCTAGACCAAAATATAAAGGAAGGGGTTGGAGTGATGGTATAGAGGTCGGGTATTTGCTTTGCATGTGGCCTACCCAGGTTTGATCCCCAGCATCCCATATGGTGCCCCAAGCACAACTAATCACGATCACGATCACGATCTTCCCGTTGATCATCTATTTGCTAGAGCGGGCACCAGTAATATCTCCATATGTCCTGTCTCATGCCAGTAGAGCCAGGGGCATCGGCTTGCTACAGGAACATAAAGAGCCTCAAACCATTATATTAGGTCATGGGAATGACCTAATATAGTTGTTACTGGAATTTGGCATATCAAAAACAACACGAGAAGCTTGCCAGGCTTGCCGAGCGGGAGGCAAACTCTTTTTAAAAACCTCCAAATAAAGCATTTATTGATGAACCGTGCGGCCGCAGCCGCCCGCGAGCCGGGCTGTTATGGGCTGGTCTGCTGGGTGGAGTTCTGACGAGAGGGAAGTCCAAATGTGGAAAATGGCGGCGCCCGTGGAGTGAGGGGGGTGGTCTGGCTTGTTGTGAGGCTCTGCCGAGGTGGTGGGCCAGGGCTAGAACCCGCCATGCCTCCCGACTGCCTCATGAACGGCTGTGCACAGGGAGAGCAAGGAACAGCTCTGCCCCATGTCTGAGAGTCTCTGGACCAGCATACCTGGGCCGGATTGAGGAAAAAGCTGCTGCAGGGTGGGTGTCGATGATCCGGGCTGTGATGGGCTGGTCTGCTGGGTGGAGTTCTGATGAGAGGGAAGTCCAAATGTGGAAAATGGCGGCGCCCGAGGAGTGAGGGGGGGGGTGGTCTGGCTTGTTGTGAGGCTCTGCCGAGGTGGTGGGCCAGGGCTAGAACCCAAGCACAACCACCAGAAGTAATTCCTGAGTGCATAGCCAGGAATAACCCCTGAGCATTGCTAGGTGTAACCCCAAAATAAAAAATAATAATAGACTACAAAAAATTTAAAGAAAGAGAGGCCAGGGGAGAAGATTCTTTAGTGAGAGGCACATACCTGGCGTGTCCTGGACCTGAGTCCTAAGCCCGGTACATGTGGCCCTGGGAAGCCCATCAGGAGGGCACAGCTGATTCTCCACATCACCAGACACAGCCAGTGAATCATCTGACCCAGTCAGTCCATTGTCACATGGAGTGACTTTTGGGTCCCCTGGACACTACTTTGGAAATCCTGGAAATCAACAAATAGTAAAGTCTAGAGAAGAAAATATTTCTGCTACTGCCTCTTTTCCTCTCTCCTTCCCCCATTTCATCTCAGGAATCTTCTCAGCACAAGCGGCTTGTATATATGTTTGAGAGTTTAGCTGTGCAGCCATTTGAATGGGATATTGAGATGGTGTCCTTGTAATTCCCTGGTGTTAAGATCAAAATTCTAGGAACAATGTTCATGTGCAGGTGATGTTTTTCAGGGTACTGGTCCTGGCATATAGGATAATTGGGTTTCCAGAAAGTAATTGTATTACTATCACATTTCAGAAAATATGATTCAAGCTTCATTGTGACTAAAGTAATGACATGATAATGGAGAGCTAATCTGTATTTGTTAGTGTGTGTAAAATTAAGATTTCTTTACAATGTACCTTTGAAAGAATTGTACCAGAGTTTTTTATTTTTTTAGTCATGAAAAGGGACATGGGTTTGATACAAGAGATCCTTAACGAATCTAAGAAACACATATAAAATGTTTGTAAGATTTTATATGTAAGAAATACATATAATATATATATGCATATAGATCATGATCACGATCTTCCCATTCATCATCTATTTGCTAGAGCGGGCACCAGTAATATCTCCATATGTCCTGTCTCATGCTAGTAGAGCCAAGGTCATCGGCTTGCTACAGGAACATAAAGAGCCTCAAACCATTATATTAGGTCATGGAAATGACCTAATATAATTGTTACTGGTATTTGGCATATCAAATACAACACGAACAGCTTGACAGGCTTGCCGTGCGGGGAGGCATACTCTTGTAGTCACCTCCAAATAAAGCATTTATTGATGAACCGTGCGGCCGCTTGCAGCCGCGCAAGCCGGGCTGTGATGGGCTGGTCTGCTGGGTGGAGTTCTGACGAGAGGTAAGTCCAAATGTGGAAAATGGTGGTCCCCGTGGAGTGGGGAGGGGGTCGTCTGGCTTGTTGTGAGACTCTGCTGGGGTGGTGGGCCAGGGCTAGAACCCGCCATGCCTCTCGGGTGCCTCATGAATGGCTGGGCACAGGGAGAGCAAGGAGCAGCTCTGCCCTTTGTCTGAGAGTCACTCTTCCTTACCAACATGTAAAACTTTGACCAGAGTGCATTAATCAATGGGTCATCAGATGTATGCAGTACAGATCCACATGTGGAATATTATCCAGCCAGAAAGTGGAATAAAAAACTCTCACAGCATGGAGACTAGTCAAATGTATTCAGCGATGATGACATGTACAGAATAGATAAATCTGTACCCCAAACAAAATGTATGTATTTCTTACATATAAAATACACATAAAATGTAAAAGCTGTGATGATTATCTAGTGGTTACCTAAGGCAAGGGAAGTAATCAGAGTTCTATCATCATCTAATATTGTACTAATTACTTTATATAAATTGTTTTTACACCTAAACACTATTTTATAAAATAAATGGACACTTTGGTAGTAGTGGTGGTATGCAATAATTTTGTACCAAAACTTTAACAATATTATGACAAATGAAAATATTATTTTGAAGCATAGAAAATTAAATATCTGCTTAAATATCTCAATAAAATATGAACAGGTAAGGCACTTGCTTTGCCTTTGCATGGGACTGACCTGGATTTGATCCCAGCATGCATACGGTCTTTCAATCTACTTCCAGGAGTGATACCTGAGCTAGGCAGCAGCAAGCCCTGAGCACTGCCAGAATGTGCCCCCACCAAGAAAAAAGAAAAAAATAGTTTTCTTTTTTTTCTTAGAAAGAGAGAGAGAGAGAGAGAGAGAGAGAGAGCTTCTCCAGAGAGGAGAGAGCAGAAAGAACCCCATACAGTATAATGAATTACACATCCCTAGTTGAGACGGAGGCAACTGCAGAATGGAAATGCACTGTCATTCTTGAAGCAACAAACAGTGTGTATTGGGGATAATAATATTGGCAACTCCTTTGTTGAATTCTCCATGTGCCAAATTGTTTCTGTATGTTATATCTAATGCTCTTGATCCTCCATAGGCTTAGTTTGTATCGCTGTCTTGGTCAATGCCTCAGAGCAGTGTGGAAAATGGATATTCAAATTCAGGCTTTTCCAGTTTGAAAGTCTAGACTTTTTTCAGGAAGCATGACTGGTTTAATGGTCATTTGTAAGTCCCAAAAAGTACATAAGTGACATGCATTACTATAAACTACCATTCTAATAAATAGGTTATGGCAACTCTTTAGATTGTTGTAAAGATTAAAAAGGATAAACTTACATAAAGTGTTCTGGAACTGTGCCTGGCAGCAAGTCAGAGTTTAATAGACGAAAAGAATGATGACTGTGAAGATGGTATTAAATAGAATTGTTTGCAAGACGTCTGACATGTTTCTCATTTGATGTGATTCCTTCAAACAAGCAGCACAGTTGAATTCTTCTACCAAAGTGTCAGCTTCTCTTCA
Organism: Cryptotis parvus; assembly: GCA_021461705.1. Classification (NCBI taxonomy): domain Eukaryota; kingdom Metazoa; phylum Chordata; class Mammalia; order Eulipotyphla; family Soricidae; genus Cryptotis; species Cryptotis parvus. Next base: position 197,326 of record JAJIBD010002249.1, read on the forward strand.
TTATCAGGTATTATGTACCAAGAGATAGATACTTAAGCATCAGTCAGAAACACTGAGACATAAATAGTAAAAGGAGTTAGTCAAGGTTGACTTCAGGGAATAATTCAAGAGTGTGAGGTGTGGTTCTGGCTCATAACCAAGATTCAGCGTAGGTGGAAAGGCTAAATGAAATAATAACCTAAGAATGATTTGAGTAGTTTTATCTAGGACTTTGCCCATAACAGGCATGCAGAAATATTTGTGGAATGAATGTGTGCTAAGTTATTACGATGTTGTCCTAGAAAGCAGGAAAGGAATGTGCAAGCTTGAGTATCTAGAGAAAATAGAAACAGATTTGAAGATATTCCAATGCACTCATAAATTTCTGGTGGAGGTAAAAGCAAAGCAGGCTCCCTCTGTACTTCTGTGAGGTCTCTTGCTCAGCAAGCTCGTTTCTGAGAGGGACGGCCGCCCCCGGGGCAGTGCTTTATCTGAGCTCGCTCCTCCATCTCATTGCTGGCTTTCTGCAATGCAAAATCACATTATTTTGACAATTTTAGTGGCTTTCAAGCTGAGCAATTCTTCCTTTTTTCTTTTGTGTGTGTGTGTGTGTGTGTGTGTGTGTGTGTGTGTGTTCAGCTCTTGAGGTTGTATCTCACCATCTGTGCTTAGGACTCCTGGCTCCATACTCGGAAGGATTATATGTGGTGCTGGGGTTCGGCCATGTACAAGGGAAGTGGATTAATCCTGTACTATTTCTCTGGCTCTTGTTTTAGTTGTGGGGCTGTTTTGGGGTTTGTTTAGGTGTTTGGGGGCAGGCCCCACCCAGTGGTCTCAGGGATTACTTCTGGCTCTGTACACAAGGATCACTCCTTGTGGGCCTCAGGGAATAGTGTCAGGGATTGAATCTGTGTAGGCCATGTGCAAGGCAAGTGCCCTGTTCACTGAACTGTCTTTCCAGCTCCTTTTAGTTTGGTTTTTTTAACTTAACTTCCTATTATTTTTTTAGTTGAGGTATAATTTAAATGTAGCAAAATGACATTGAGTTTTGACTGCAGTAGCAGACACAGTGTATTATGTATAGGACATAGGCTCTCTTGTGCTGCACATTGCTTTCATTCCCATTTGTACTCTAAGCATAGATTAAGCTGCCTGTCTCCAACTTCATCTGAATCTATATTATTTTTTATTTCGGATCACTCATAGAGCTCAGGGACTACTCCTGGCTCTGGGCTTAAGGTTTACTTCCAACAGTGCCTGAGGATAGGATACATGTGATGTTGGGGACAGAAACAAGGTGCCCCACATGCAAAGCACACTTCGTAAGAAGTTGGCCCATAAGACTCTCTCTAGCCTAGCTCCTTTCCCCTGCCATGTGTTTTGTCTTTATTACTAAAACATAAAGCAGAGCATTGTAACCAAAAAAATATACACTTGGCACTTTAGCACTCAAATCTGAGATTTTTAACATAAGTCACCTAAAGTAACACATTCACATTCAAAAGATTTCAACTAGTTAAACAACTTATATTGAGCACTAATTCCTGTATGGCTTATTATTACTCATTTGGCTCCAGCTTCTCCCATGAACATTTGGAATGGGATTTGGAATTCTCAACTTTTCCTTGATGTAATAATAAAGATACATGCCCCTCAAATTGTTTGCACCCTTTTCCCCCCTAAATAAAAACCTTCACTAAGAGATTACAAGAAGACTTAATATATGTTCTTTCTACAAAATTAGTAAATTATATCAATTCTAATTCTGACTGGAGCTTTTTATTTAATTTTTTTAATTTATTTTTGACAATTACAAAAATGTTCATGTTTTAATTCATACCTAGGGCTTTTAAAGATTTTCTTTCTTCCCCTCCTTCTATAAACTCGCTAAATAATATGACCATCTTAGTTGTAGCTATGTCAGCATTTTATTACAAAGTCATAAAAATTGTCACGGTACTGAATAGTAAGATGACTGTGGCAAATGTGTGGTAATTACTTTTCATTAAAATTCATTGGATACTGAACACTGATTTTAAGGCCTTTAGCTATTTGCTCTAATAGGGCTTATATTTGCTCTAATAGGGCTAATTTCTTGTTCAAAGGATCCATAGTATAGAAATTAGTTGACATTTTTGTGTCTCTTACTTGAGTGACTCTTATTATATCTAAGAACTTGTGTAAGTGCGCCTCTATACAGTGTCAGTTCATGTGGTAGTATGGTCATATACATGCAAATATGTGTATGTATTTGATTTTGTGTGTGTGTTTCTTTCCTTTGCTATTTTGTTTCATTTTGTTGATTTTTAGATTTTGTATTTTTGTGCCAGGTCTGACAGCACTCAGGGTTTAATCCTGGCTCTGCACTTAGGACTCACTCTTGGCTAGGCTTGGAACACAATATGGTATGCCAGGGCTCAAATCTGGGTCGGCTGTTTACAAGGCAAGCACCCTATCCACTGTACTGTCTCTCTATCTCATGTATTTGATATTTTAATCAGTGCCAAGAACAGAGTCAAATCTCAGGAATGATTGAGTTTAATTCTTAAGAAAAGGTACATTCCCTCCATCTCTGTCCCATTGGAAATCAACAAAAGTTTGGAATTAGAAGACCAAGTCACTAAAACTATTAGCCTACATTTCTGTGCTTTCCAGAACTTACTTGTAAGTTCTTCTAGGAAACTTACTTCAGCTCTTCTAGGAAAAATAGATACCTGGGAATTTTTTTAAGTATATGTGTATGTTTTTAAGTATATGTTTCACTGTTGCTTAATATGTGTGCTTGGTTTTGTTGTTATTGTTTGGGAGCCACACCCAGCACTGCTCAGAGCTTACTCATGTCTCTGCACTTAGGAATTACTCCTGGCTGGACTCATGGGATCATATGGGGTGCTGGGGATCTAACCCAGGCTTGCTGCATGCAAGGCAAGCTCCCTACCTGCTGTACTATCTCTCCAGATCCCGCTTTTGCTGTTAATACATACTTAAAAGACAGTATTTGTACTGAAGTTAAAATAAATTGGAGCAATGAAAAGACACAAGACCATAATTTTTAGGAATGGATGTGACCGTATTTTTTTTTGCTCTGATAGTAAATTAGAGGATTTCTTAAGCTTCTACTTGACTGTCAGTTGTGGCACCACTGGTAACTTCTGCTTCTACTGTAGGCGTTAAGTAGTCAATGCTCCATTTTTAAATATTTGAAGTAAAGATTACCCAAGTAGATGGATAAACCAAGTCATTTGTATTTAAGATGGAGATATAGACATTCATTCATGCGTGACTATTTCCAGCTTTTTTTGTAAATTTATCCTTTACTTAAGCTAGAATTTTAGGTGGCATGTAATTATTTCCTAGCAGAATTATCCATCACTTTTGAGAACATTGTTGAGGATTTCATGGCACCTCAAACTAATTGGATGTATCTGAAGTAGCCAAAACCTTAATGTGAAGCTCAGCCATATCCACTGTGGAGGGGAGCTCAAACCCAGGCCTCACTGGGTCCAAGCATGGAGGAATAAAATAATTTACCAGGAGAGTGCGATGGTTTAGTTGAGACCAATGCAAGTTTCTTACAGGAAAAACACACTGTATTGACAAAGAGACTTCTACAGAGAAAGAGTCTCTCCAGCACTCTCTGGGATGTTGTTTTGATGTTGTTTTTATGGTGTGAACCTGCAAAGGTAAGAAGTTTCTGGTTTCTATAGTTTAGTATATATAGGGAGGTAAGTACCAGGAGACATGTAGCCAATAATGGAAAGAGAATAAATTGCAGGTATGAAATTCTGAGGTAATCAAAGGAAGAAAGTAATGTGTATATAAAATAATTTGAGAAAGGAATTATACTGGGAAAGGAATCATTGGACCAGTTGTAGGACTATGAAAAAAAGAGAAGATGCAGAGAATATCTTGCAGGGCCATTTTGTGAGACGGGAGTGTCTAAAGTAGTTGTAGAAATTGAGCCAAAGAATTAAGTGACAGTGAGGCCTCTAGAGTCTCCTCATCACCCAGCTGATTGTCTTAGCATGGAGTCTCAGCCTGTGGGACGTGTTAGATCTGAGGAATAAACTAGGCATCTTCTTCAGGGTCTTATGCTGAATCATGCCATCCACATTGATTGGCAAAACCAAGAGATCAGTCCTCTGAAGTTTTCAGCTAAGAGTGTAAGACTAGTCTAGGAGCCAGAGCAATAGTAGCTCCTGTAGGGTGATTGCCTTGCTCATGGATGACCTGGGTTTGATCCCGGCATGCCATATGGTTCCCGAGCACCACCAGGAGTAATTCCTGAGTTCAGAGCCGGAGTAACCCCTGAGCATCACCAGGTGTGACCCAAAAAAGACTAGTCTATCACTTGTCAATGAATTGGTTTCTCTTTAGTATACACATAGACAAGCTTTTCATCTCCATCTCTTCGATTGGAGTTATTTCCTACCTTATTGCATTAGAGCCTCTCTGGGCACAGCTTCCTTTTCACCCTCACCAGAAATTCAAAAACTGGCTCAAGGCTCCTTTGCCATAAGTTATTTAGGCATAAATGTTTTGGGGCTGGAGCGATAGCACAGAGGGTAGGCATTTGCCTTGCATGCTCCCGACCTGGATTCAATCCCTGGCATCCCATATGGTCCCCCCGAGCACTGCCAGGAGTAATTCCTGAGTGCAGAGCAAGGAGTAACTCCTGAGCAATGCGGGAGTGATCCAAAAAGCAATAAATAAATAAATAAATAAATAAATAAATAAATAAAAAAAATAAATAAAACACAGACAGACAACAGACAGACAGACAGACAGACAGATAGAGAGATAGACAGATAGACAGACAGATAAGAATAGACATAAATGTTTCTCTTCTACCCTGCCTGTGGTTCCAACTGCAAAGAGTGTACAGGGAAATCCTAGAAGTAGTGTTCTGTGTCTGGGATTTGGGCATATGCTCTCAAAACTCAATTCAGCTCTTATTGACCGCACATGATTCCGTTAGGAGAAGATGAACTGTGACTCTGCGTCTTGGTCCATTATGCATTATGTGCAGTGCTATACCATTCTGTAAGTGATTTTGTCTCCCAACTAAAATCATCTAAGATCCTTGTGCTGGGCACTTTGAAAGCAATGTGACACTGAGGCATGACCCATTGATATCATCTAAGTACCAAAAGGGGTGGTGTGGAGCCATTATGGGTGATGCATGGAAGAATTTTAATATTTTTAAACACTGTTTTATATATAGTTGAAACTATATAACTGGCACAATAAGCACAATTTTACAAATATCATTGCTGTGCTCGCGCTTTAAAAATGTGTCCATTTTAGAACAGCGTGCTAACAATTGTCAAAAGTACTAATACCAACCTAGAACTGAGCTTTATATTTTTTATTTTTTATTATACTACAGTGAAACATACAATTACAAATATGTTCATAATTGGTTCTTGGTAATACAGTATACCAGCACCCATCCCTCCACCAGTGCCCCATTTCCACCACCAATGTACCCCACCCCTCCTGCCCACCCCCCATGCTGCCTTAATAGCAGGTACCCCAGTTTCCTCTCTTTCTCTCTCTGTCTCTCTCTCTCTGCCTCTGCATCTCTCTCCCTCTTATTTTACACATTGTGGCTAGCCCTGCAGGTATTTAGAGTTTATCACTTAAGTCTCTTTGTGTATATTCAATCGTGAGTTTTAATCTGCCATTACCATTTCCCACATTTAGTAAAACACTGGTATCAATTTATGTCGTATTAATGAATGCAGTCATTCTATATCTGTCCTTTTCCTTCTGACTAATTTCACTCAGCATGATAGTCTCCATGTCCATCCATTTGCAGGTAAATTTCATAATTTCATCTTTTCTGACAGCTGCATAGTATTCCATAGTGTAGATGAACCACAGTTTCTTTAGCCAGTCCTCTGTTTAGAACTGAGCTTTAAATACAGGCAAAAAGATACATATGACAACCCTTTAATGTATGTTCTCTAATCCATAGTCTGGAAGGGAAGGAAAAGAGAAAGAGGGAAAAAGGGAAAGAAATAAAGAAATAAAGCCTGCCATGGAGGCAGGCTGGGGGGAGGGGGAGGGAACCAGGGACGTTGGTGGTGGGAGATGGGCACTGGTGGAGGGATGGGTGCTGGAACACTGCATGACCAAAACCCAAATATGACCTTTTTTAATTGTATATCTTTGTAATTGTATGTCTCACGGTGGTGTAATAAAATACTTTTAAAAAAATTTAAAAAATTAAAAAATGTGTCCATTTTATATAAAACTAAATCCCATATAGAAATACCATATAGAAAACCCAGATTTTTAGGGGAAAAAGCAAAGTTTGCTACACTACATATTTTAACAACTGTGTCTACTTAAGTATATGTGAATATTCATCCTGTTATCTTAAATTTATATTTGGGGGTTGAGGGAGAAAGGGGAAATGTTTTTATAAGCTGTTGGCTTCTTTTTCTTGTTACAGGAATTTTTTAGCTTGTTTTTTTGGTTTTGGGGTTTTGTTTGGGGGTTATTTTTAATTAGTATTCTATTTTTTTGTAATGCCAGGGATGAAACCCAGGGTCCCCACACGCAAGGCATATGCTATCCCAATGGGTCACATCTGTCACCCCACTTTTTCTTTTCAGAACAGTAGAGTTAAGCTTTACATTTTTCTATATATAAAGAAGTACATGTTTATGGAGCTCCCTAGCACAGTTTCTCCCCCCCCTCATTCACTCGGAACATCAATTACAGCAACCTATGGGGCCAGGCCAGTAATGGACCTCAGCAACGTCCAAGAGCTCATGAAATGAATTCTGGGCCAAGCTCAAGAGCAAGAGGGGACATGAGAGCGGGGAACACTGAAACCCAGGGCTGTATCATTTTGATCCAGAACTGAGTTTACAGTATCCATGACATTCTTTTTTTTTAATTGAATCACCATGAGGGAAGCCATGACGAAGCTGGTCATGGTTGGGTTTAGTCACACAGTGCTCCAACACCAGTGCACATTTCCCAGCATCAGTGTCCCCAGTTTCCCTCCCACCATCCCCCCAACATCCTCCCTCTATGGCAGGCTCTCTCTCTTCTCTCTCTCTCTCTCTCTCTCTCTCTCTCTCTCTCTCTCTCTCTCTCCAACCTGTCCCTTTTCCGCATTTCCACGACATTCTTTTTTTAAATTTTTTTATTATACCACCTTGAGATATACAATTACACAAATGTTCATGTTTGGGTTTCAGCCATACAGTGCTCCAGCATCAGTGCCCATTTCCCACCACAATGATCCCTGATCCCCCTCCCCCTGGCCTGACACTCCTTCCCCTCTCTCTCTCTCTCTCTCTCTCTCTCTCTCTCTCTCTCTCTCTCTCTCTCTCTCTCTCTCACACACACACACACACACACACATTGTGGTTTGCAATACATACATTTAGAGGTTATCATGTATGTCCCTTTGCCTACATTCAATGCTCAGTTCTAGGCTGGTATTATCGTTTCCAACAATCGTTTGCACCTTGCCCCCCTTCTCTGTCTTACTTCAACGATGTTCTTAACAAAAGACACAAACTCCCCTGGAGGAGGGATGAGGGAGTCTGCGGACATTGGTGTTGGGAAATGTGCACTGGTGGAGGGATGGGTGCTGGAACACTGTACATTGTATGACTGAAACCCAGTCATGAACAGCTTTGCAATTGTATATCTCAAGATTGTATAATAAAGCTTTAAAAAATTCCAAGCCCCACTCTCCGCGTGTGTCTCGGGAAGGTGAGTGCTGCCTCTCTGGAGCTGGCAGCTCTGCCAGGTGGTGCCAACTTTGTAAATGGCTAAGAAATGGCATGAAAGAAAACCTGACACTTCCATAACGTCTGCAGAGCTGTGGACTTAGTGGGCCTCCGCCAGAGTCAAATGAAATTCATCTCTGTCCTCCTTCTGCCCACTCTTCCCCAGCTCCCAAGAGGCATTCAGGGGCTGTGAACAAAGCAGCCATGTTTGTTTTTCCAGAGCAAGAGGGGTCTGGGGAAAATGGTTCTGACAGCTGTGCTGGGCGGCCGGGAATGAAGGCTGCCCATGATTGCTTCAGGGCTCTGTTTAGTCTGTACTGAGGATGTATAGGTACAATTTTTGACTGGAGTTTAATAGCAGTAGTTCTTATTTCCCATCATTTCACTTCCCTCTGTCTGCAGTGAAAGAAATAACAAAAAATGGCAGGAGGTGGGCCGGAGAGCTAGTCCAGCGGGGAGGGCACTTGCCTTGCACACAGCTGACCTCAGTTTGCTCCCGGGCATTATATACGTTCCCCAAGCACTGCCATGAGTGATCCCTGAACACAGCTGGGTGTGAGCTGAAAGCCAAAAGTTAATCAATTAATTGTAGGGTTGAGGAGGAAACTTGGTCCACCATCCTAAGAGAAGGGCTCTCTTTAGGGACGCTCATCTTTGTGTTAGACCGACGCCAAGGGCAGCAGTCAGCTGCGCTGCGACAGTCACCCTCCTCCATGTTGGCTTTTGCAGAAGTGGCAGTGCATCGAGGACACGTCAGGCAAACTTCGGATTCACAAGTGTAAAGGCTCAACCGACCTGCTGACAGCCCGACAGAGCACCACGAAACCTCTACTCTCGTGGCTTCCACGATAAGGACAAAGAGTGTCATTGTGGAGAGGGTGACTACCGAGCCAGCAGAAGCCAGAGGAAGAGTCAGCGGCAGTTCCTCAGAAACCAGGGGACGCCAAGTAAGCCTTCACTTGAATGTGCATCGGGGGTAGCCCAAAGCCCTTGTCAACAGACATTAGAGAGAAAAAAGGACTGACTCCCATAGTTTAGATATTATCAGTAGTATAATTGAATGAGTAGAAGCAAACAATTATTTTTTTCAAATGAAAACCAGTACTATAGAAGCAGTGCTGCAGGAACCTTGTAGCAAACCAACTCACGCTCGTTTGATCCCCAGCTCTACATAAGGTCCCCTGAGCACAGCCATAGGTGATCCCTGAGCACAAAGCTAGGAGTAAGACCTGGGCACCACTTGGTAAGACCCCAAAACCAAAAAATAATTGTTTAATGTAAAAGCTAACCTAATTGGCATTTTGCTCTTCGTTTAAGTATAGAATATTTTCTCTGGAGCATAAAATGTAATCAGCAAAAGAATACATATTAAAGGTACATACGGGAGCCGGAGCAATAGCACAGCGGGTAGGGCGTTTGCCTTGCACATGGCCGACCCAGGTTCAATCCGGTATCCCATATGGTCCTCCAAGCACCACCAGGAGTAATTTCTGAGTGCAGAGTCAGGAATAACCCCTGAGCATCACTGGATGTGACCCAAAAAGCAATAAAACATAAAATAAAAATAAAGGTACATACACAATAAAGAGTTGTGAAGAAACTAAGGGTGTAGTTAAAGGGTGTAGATAAAGGCAGAAGGTGTAGTTTAGGTTCATTTTATTTTACCTAAATAGTATGTCTTATGGTCTGTGATTTACTTTAAATTGAGAGAAGGACGCACGGCAGAGCCTGGCAAGCTACCCGTGTCGTATTTAATATGCCAAATACCAGTAACTATTATAGACCTCATTCCCATGACCTGATGGAATGGTTTGAGGCGCTTTATGTTCCTGGAGCAAGCAGGTGCCCTTGGGCTCTCCTTGCATGAGACAGGACATATGGAGATGTTACTGGTGCCCGCTCGAGCAAATTGATGATGAACGGGAAGACAGTGATACAGTGAGAGAAGGAAAGGAGAAAAGTAAAAATGAAATCCAGGATATCAGTTCTTGTTTGTTTAACTAAAAGAAAAATCATAAATACTTTGGTTTTTTTTTGAAGACACCCTCAGGGCTTACTCCTAGCTCTGTGCTCAGGGATCACTCCTGGTGGGACTCCAGTATATGTGGTATAAGGGATAGAACCCAGATCAGCCATATGCAAGGCAAGCACTCTGCCCACTGTTCTATTCCCCTAGTCCCTCAAATAATTTTTTAAAGAGGAATTTACGTATTAGGACATTTTTTCCAATTTTTGCTGTTGATTGGCAAGGTCAAATTAATATGGAAAAACACTGCCTAAACATTTCTGTATAAACCCGTTATTAATAATACAGGCAGGAAACCCAAAGAGCAGCACTTCCATCGAAGAATGAGTCTGGTGCCATCTAGTGGTACAATATAAAAGTGACTCTATGGTAATTCCTTTCTAGATCTTTTGGAAATAATAATGATGTCTATCCCCACAGACCCTACATGCATCTGATAAGCAAGTGCCACACCTGCACAGCAAAGCTTCTCTCTAGCACACTGTGTGCTTGTTCAATGATCCCTACAAACCAGAAAAATGCATTGGTCTACCCTGCATTATCTCCCATCATTTTTATGTGTTGAATCAGGAATAAGGAAAGCATATGTAAATTTTAATCTTTCTTAGAGCAACCTTCTACTGGCAAAAATAAAAGCCCCCTTCGAATGAGTATTCATGCAAATAAAATGCATCTAGAGCATTTTCCATTTTGGAGAACAATTCATTCTCCTGAGAAGAATTTAGAATCTTTAGAAGTTATAGATTATAATTCTAGGTTTCACAGCTATTGGTTGTGCAAACTTGCCAAATGATTATAACTGCTAAAGCAAGAATGATCTGACTCTTACAGTGATAATAACACCGAATCGAGTCTATTACTTCAATATGATCAGTTTTTAATAGGATTAATTCTAAAAACAAACAAAACAAAGTGTCTTCCCATTGTTCATCAATTTGCTGGAGCAGGCACCAGTCTCCATTCATTGGGAATGAGGTGCATTATTGTTACTGTTTTTGGCATATCGAATACACTAAGGGTAGCTTGCCAGGCTCTGCTGTGGCTCTGGGTTCACTCCAGGAGGTCCAGTCTTTTTCTGTGTCAGACAATCAACCATCCAGGGCCCACAGGGCAGAGCCCTGGGTGTAGATAAGCCTGTCTCCTGTCTGCCACCTGCTGACGCATCCGGGCACTGCAGCCACACCTGCAAGACCTCAAGGGGCAGGATATTTAATATTACATATCAGATATGTAATATTACATATTTTTTGCTTTGTTTTTATATTTGCATTTATATGTGGTATAACATATTTAGTTTTATTTGTTTCTTAATTTTTATATTTTTTCAATGGGCTGGAAGATATTACAGCAGGTAAGACACTTGCATACAGCCCACTTGAGTTCTATCCTTAGTACTGCATAGATTCACAGTACCCCAAGTGTGATCGCTGAGCACAGAGCTAGGAGTTAGCCTTGAGAACAGCTGGGTATCACCAAAACAATAATAATTAAAGTAAAACATACTGTGCCTGAAACCCACAACATGTTGTGTCTATGGAATATTTAATAAAGTTGTGTTTATTTTCTTAAAGAACTTTAATTCACAACTTGCGTTAGGTGGAAAAGACCTTGAGAGCACCCAGATATCCGCACTCACTTGAGGGGGAAAGGGCCCAAAGAAGCAGCCATTCCGTAGTGATTCTAGGCAGAGAGAGAGCAGGGACACGCACCCATCTCGTGCATGCTGTGAGTTCCGGTGGCTACAGCCTCCTCCTGCCACCCACACACAGAGAACACTCCCTGCCCACTCCCCAAATGCACAGAGAGCCAGTGATTTTCTTTTCCTAACTACATCCGGATATCCATGTTTCTGTATTTCTCTCATCTGCAGAATACAAGCCCCGGTTTGTCCATACTCGGCAAACACGTTCCCTGTCCGTCGAATTTGAAGGTGAAATATACGACATCAACCTGGAAGAGGAAGAATTGCAAGTGCTGCAACCCAGGAGCATCGCCAAGCGCCCTGTCAGGGCAGCCGGGGCCGCCAGGATGCCAGCGGTGGCAGCAGGGACATGATGCTGGCAGACAGCAATGCCGTGGGCCTGCCCTCCACAGTCCGAGTGACACACAAGTAGGAAAGCTTGACATGTTCGTGGGGCTTTGAGTGTTAAGTTCCCCCTCTCCTGACATCATGAATTTGTTCTCTTCCGAAAGGCCAGGAGATAGCACAATTCTCAGGGGTGCAGACCTGGTATGTGCTTGACCCCAAATTCTAGATCCAGCGCAAAACCCCTCCTGGCATCACTGGGTGTTGAACTGGAAGCCCCCAAGCACGCTCGGGGTGGTCCTGGCACTGCTGGCACTGCTGAGTTTCAGCATCCCACTCTCTAGTATTGAGACCGACCTGGCTAGCCAAGGACCTCCAGGAGCGGGCCCAGGTGTCTCTTAGGAAGTAGCCCCATTTTTTTTAAGTTAAATTCAATTCTTATATAGTTCTTGGTAATATGGTATTGGAAGACTAGTCTGCATAACAGCTCTGGGAGGGCTGGAGAACTAGTGCCTGGGCTAAGACATTTGCCCTGTATGCAGTGACCTGGTTTGACCCCCGGTCCAGTATATGATGTCCTGAGCAATGCCAGGAGTGATCCCTGAGCTGTGCCCCCAACCAAAAAAAAAAAAAAAAATACATACTCCAGTTCCAGAGCGTGTAGAAAGGCTTCAGATAATCTCTTTCGCAGCTTTCATAGATTGCCTTTGTTATTCCTTCCTTCAAATTTTATTTATTTTCTCTTTCATTTCATCACTATGCTGAGTATCATGAGTGGGTAGGATACATCTTCATGACCGATCTCTAAGCACCTGAAGTTATTCCAGCTTGTTCGATGCAGAGAGATTTAGATCAGAATTTGTTCCTATGACCCCATATCCCACTTGACCTATTTTTCCTGGCACTGCTGCTTTGCTTGAAAGTTGCTGGAACATTTGAGGAAGCAACAAATTCATGTGCTGGAATGGCCCTTCTGATTCTACTCTCTTTCACACAAATCATCCCGACTCATGGTGGAGAGCTCCGCTTCCCTCACAGTATCTGATGGTTCTTTCAGACCAAAGGTTCTGCTGGTACCTGGCTATGGAGCCATCAGCACTGCCCAGTTTTGACAGAGAATCTCAGCAACACCCTGGAGCCCCCCACACACACACACAGGCCATCTTTGCCTGCAGCCAGTCAGGTCTTGTTGTCATTTATTCTTGTCTCTGGCTCAGTTCGAACCCATCATGTGCATCAGAGTTTAGACAACAACTCCGTTTCCTTTTCTTCAGAGTTTCTATAACTTTTTGGACTTTAAGCTGATATTTATTAATGTGTAATACAAATTCACAGTTTAACATGTCTGTGTGTATAGGACCCCCTACACGACCCCCCCACACTCATCCACCACCCCTGCTCCAGCACTTTCTCACTTCCACCCAGTCTTCCCACTAACACCCCCTCCCACCCACACACACACACACACACACACACACACACACACACACACACACACACATCTCCCTGGTAACCGCCTTAGTTTTCGCTGAGTCTAGAAGTTCACTTTGAAGTCTTTTCAGAAACAGAAAACAGAAGTTTCTGTTTCACCTCCTTATTTAGAATTCTCTATGAGTGAAACCATAAGGTAATTGTCTTCTTTATTCATCCACTGTGTCTTGGCAGGTATAATTTCTTCTTTTATTGTGAAAATGGCAGCCCATCTGACTTTCTTTGACTCTACCTGGTGGTGCTTTACCTGAGCTGGATGCTCCAGCTCTGTGCTCAGGGACTGTTCCTCGCTCAGTACTTGGGTGTCGCTCCAGGAACCACGCTCTGCCAGGGAAGCACAGGGCCAGCATGGCAGCACGCACTTCAGCCTCCAGCTATTTCTCTGCCCCTTCATCCTTTTTTTAAATATTAGAATATGAACCTGTTTCTAATGTTTGGATTTTTCCCAGGTGCTTCATTCTTCCAAATGATACAATCCATTGTGAGAGAGAACTGTATCAGTCAGCCCGCGCCTGGAGGGACCACAAGGCATACATTGATAAAGAGGTTAGCCCCAGTCCTGTGACCCCAACCCCAACTTAGCTCCCCGATCATGCTATGGTTCTGGGACAATCCACGCATCCATTTCATCATTTTAAAATGATGATGAAACTAGAATAACCAAATTCTATCTCTCTCCAGTGATAGATTATTAATTCTCATTGAAAAATGTCCACAAAAAAGAATGAAGAATGACTCTATGACCTTTTGGAAAATTCTGAGAAAACAAGTCAATGATTAAAAAAAATAAATGTTAATTTATAAGTAACAGTTTGGTTAGAACAATAAAGGTAGACAGAGTCTATGCCCAGCTGGTTTCCCATCCTAATTATCATCTCAAATGAATAGCTATGATTATGGAATCAAAAGAGAAAGAAGAAAACAAGCATAGAAAAGCCTGATATTAACTTGTCATTGATCAACCCTATGTTCTCCAGATTGAAGCTTTGCAGGACAAGATTAAGAATCTAAGAGAAGTGCGAGGACACCTCAAGAGGAGGAAGCCCGAGGAATGCAGCTGCGGCAAGCAGAGGTGAGCACCAAGCCCGCACATTGTCCGGCTCTTCTCCAGAGGTGAGCAAGAGCGGCCCACTGCCGGTCTCCCTCTCCAGACTCACACTCTGCACGCTACAGTGATCTGCACGACATGTGTTTCTCTCTTGCCAATAGGAAGCATAAGAAGTTGAATTTGTTTACATTTTTGTGACCTAAAACTATTCAGGACAAATTATGTATGTCATAAACCTTAGAAAAAAAAAAAGTCTAAGTCCCATGAAATCAAGATACTTTCCACAAAGCAAAACCACTTCTTTCTATTTTTATTTCTATTAATAAAATGAACTGCTCAAAGGTTAGAGGAATTGCTCACTGGCTGAGTGCATGCTCTGCACGCAAGAGGCCAGGGTTTGGTGCCGCCCTGTTGGCCCTTCAGCACAGGAGTGACCCTCTAGCCAGAGCCAAAAGTATATCCTGAGCACGGTCCAGTGTAAACCAAAACCAAGCCCCAAAGAACTGTTTGATCAAATGTACAATTATGAAGATTTACTTTATGAATCCTCTTGCTTACAGTTATTACAACAAAGAGAAAGGTGTGAAAAAGCAAGAGAAATTGAAAAGCCATCTTCACCCGTTCAAGTAAGTCACTGTTTCCTGCATTTGCTGGGGGTGCAGGGCTCTCTGCTGGGCATTTCTTCTTTTCTTTTTAATATTTTATTATACCACCATGAGACATACAATGACAAAGATGTTCATATTTGGGTTTCAGTCATACAGTGTTCCAGCACCCATCCCTTCACCAATGTCCCATGATTTTCCCCTTCTCCCAGCCTGCATCTATGACAGGCAATTTTCATTTCTCACTCTCTCTTTCTCCCTCTCTCTGTCTCTCTCTCCTCTTTTTCTTCTTTTACACACTGTGGCTTGCAATACATACAGTTAGAGGTTATAATGTATATCCTTTTGTCTACTTTCAATGCTCAGTTCTACACTGGCATTATCTCACTTGTCACTTGTCTTGTCACTTGTCTTCCCGTTGTTCATCTAATTGCTCGAGTAGGCCAGTTACATCTCCATTTGTTAGGCATGAGGTCCATTATTATTACTGTTTTTGGCATATCGAATACACCATGGGTATTGCTTGCCAGGCTCTGATAAGGCTCTGGGTTCATCCCAGGGGGCAATAATTATTAGTACACTGTTCCTTTCTCTGTATTGCCTAACCTCTGACTCCCACACATTTGCAGTAGGTTCTACCCACTGACAAGACCTGATCCATGTTTTGTCTGGCCTTGGATATTGGTATCATGGTATTTTTTATATCCCTCAAATAAATGCAGTCATTCTATATCTGTGCTTTTCCTTCTGGCTAATTTCACTCAACATGATCCTCTCCATGTCCATCCATTTATAGCCAAATTTCATAATTTTGTTTTTCCTAACAGCTGTGTAGTATTCCATTGTGTAGATGTGCCATAGTTTCTTTATCCAGTCATCAGTTTTCGGGCACTCTGGCTGTTTCCAGATTCTGGCTATTGTGAATAGTGCTGCTATGAACATAAAAGTGCAGATGGTGTTTCTGCTGTGTATTTTTGGCCTCCCAGGCTATATTCCCAGCAGTGGTATGACTGGATCAAATGGGAGCTCAATTTCTAGTCTTTGGAGGAATGTCCATATTGTTTTCCAAAAAGGTTGTACCAGTCGATATTCCCACCAACAATGGATAAAGGTTCCCTTTTCCCTGCCTCTGCTGGGCATTTCTGAAAGGCCATAGAGACACCCATCTTCTAAGGGGTGCAGCTTGGAAAAAAGTCAATTCAGTGAGGAGGGCAGGTGAAACAAAGCTGATTCCTGGACAAGAGACCATGGTGATGCTTTGAGGATCCTTTGAGAGGAAGTCACACACAGTTCTAATCTAATTCTGAAGTGCTCTCTGCTAATACTTGTCACTTGTCACTTGTCTTCCTGTTATTTATCGATTTGCTTGAGTGGGCATCAGTAACGTCTCCATTCGTTGGGAATGAGGTCTGTTATTTTTACTGTTTTTGGCATATTGAATACACCATGGGTAGCTTGTCAAGCTGTGCAATGGCTCTGGGTTCATCCAAGGGGGCCCAGTCTTTTTTGGCTCTGCTAATCCATGAGCCAGTTATCTGGATTTTATTCCATGCACTGTGGAGAGTTTTGGGGAGCTGAGACTCTCTGGCTTAGACCCAGGTGTTCTAGAGAGCAACCTGAGACCATGTTGACTTCTGCAAGTTGAAAAGGGTTCTTGCTTTTGGGGCCCCCGGGGGGGAGACCCCGGCCTGCCCCCCCAGCGAGCCTCACACAAGCCACCCACCCCCCCCCCCCCAAAAGCAGGAAACCGGTACAGGGTTGGGCCTTAGAGGAGAGTAATATCACGTGTTCTCATCTTAGTTATTTGGTTTTGTTTTGGGGGTTAAACGGGGTGGGGGGGGGGGGCTGCCCCTCCCCCCCCCCCCCCCCCCCCCCCTATTAATCAGCATAGCTAGCTGTGAATGACATATTTGCCCCAGGTATAGAGTGTGCAATGGAAACTTCGTTTGTGTATGTAAACTTTTAGCAGCAGTCACATTTTATTACTTTTATTTATTTATATTTTGCATTTTTGGGTCACCCCAGAGAAGCTCAAGGGTTCCTCCCGCACCTCTCTTGTGCTCCAGGGACCATACAGGATGCCGGGATCAAACCCGGTTGGCCACATGCAAGGCAAATGCCCTCCCTGTGTGTATTGCAGACTTTTATATTTGCTTTATACCTGCACGGCAGAGCCTGGCAAGCTACCGTTGTTGTATTTGATATGCCAAATACCAGTAACAATTATGGACCTCATTCCCATGACTTGATGGAATGGTTTGAGGCTCTTTATGTTTCTGGGGGCAGATGCCATTGGGCTGATCTCGCATGTGACAGGATGTATTGAGATGTTACTGGTGCCTGCTTGAGCAAAACGATGATCTACGGGAAGACAGTGATACAGTGATACAGTCCCATGACCTAATATAATGGTTTGAGGCTCTTTATGTTCCTGGAGCAAGCAGATGCCTTTGGGTTCTACTAGCATGAGACAGGACATATGGAGATATTACTGGTGCCCGCTCTAGACAAATAAATGATCAACGGGAAGATAGTGATAGTATAGTGATAGTTTAATTTGAGTGTAGATGGGACTTTGTATTTAAGCCTCAATCAAAAATTAAGCCCTTGGAAACTGGGAAACTAACTCAAGTGGTAGAGCGCCTACCTGCCTAACATGTGTATGATCTCCACCTCAGCACCACTGGGTGGGCCCTAATTTTTAAAAAGAAAAATGCTGAAGCCTTTATGGAAAAATAAAAATAAATAAAAAAAGCTTCTTTCTGTGTCTATTTTGTAGGATTTATCAAAAGTTTTAGAAACCTCATGTAAGTCTAAAGAACTGTTGTCTTCATGGCATTAATACTGAGCCCCAGAGAGGTAGTAGAGGGGTCAGTGCACTATTCTTCCATGGTGGCTGACCATGTTTCAAGCCCCCGTGTTGCCTGAGCACAGAGACAGGGCTAGTGAACCCAAGCCCAATAAAATTAGTATGATACTATGACTGAAACCCAATCACAAACAGCTTTGTAATGGTCTATTTCACCATTTCAATTAATTAATTAATCAATTAAAAAGTTTAAATTTTTAAAAAGAAAAAAAGTAGTGTGACACCCCCAAAATACCGAGCCACCAGACAGTGAGTTGTTTCCCCGACAACGTAGAAAGAAGGATTCAAAGGCTCCATTGACTATTATTGCTGCCTGTGGGGGCATGTAAAAAAAAATCTTGATCCCAACAAGACTCAACAAAATGCTGAGAAAAATGTTTAAAAGTTGTTAAAATTGTTTAAAAAAATTATTAAAAGTTTGTCTTCTCTATCGCTGATTATATTTTGAGGCCTCTGTGAAAAATAAAGGTGATCTCTTATTATTTCTCCATTATCTTGGGTCTACATATTTGTGGGAGATGCCACAAAACAATCTTACTTTTTGAGGGAAAACTTTCTGTTCACTCAGAATACAAACATGATTTACAGTGTTGCACGCCTGAAACACAGAGACTGCCATCCTAACATGTTATTTCAGTTTTAAAATAATCTTTTTAACCCCCTGTGTGGCAATAGGGAGGCTGCTCAAGAAGTAGACAGCAAACTTCAGCTTTTCAAGGAAAACCGGAGACGGAAGAAAGAGAGGAAGGAGAAGAAGAGGCAGCGGAAGGGGGAGGGAGTGCAGCCTCCCCGGGCTCACCTGCTTCACACATGACAACAACCACTGGCAGACGGCACCCTTCTGGAACCGTGAGTCCGGCCTGCGCCCAGGGCAGAGACTGACACGGCTGCTGAGACTAGGAACCGGCAGCAAAACACACAGAGCAAAACATCATCATAGGCTCTATTGGAGGCTGGAATCATTTTGCAAAAAAAAATTATTTTTACCCTTTTTTTTGGCCTTATGTTTAAAATTTTGGACCCTCCCTTGGTTTTTCTTTTTTGTTTCTTATTTTTCGTTTCTCTTTTTGTTTCTCCCTTTCACTCTTCCTTTTTCCCCTTCTTTCTTCTCTTCTATCTTCTTTCTTCCTTTCCTCCCTCCTCTCCTTCCATTCCTTCTTTCCTCTTTTTCTTTCTTCCTCTTCCTCCCTTCCTCCCTCTCACCTTTTCTCCCTCCCTCCCTGCCTCCCCTTCCCCCTCCCTCCCTTTCTTTTTCTTCCTTCCTTTCTCTACATCCAGGATATTCAAGGACTATTCCTGGCTCTGTGCTCAGTAATGTTTTCTGTTAGTGATCAGGGATTCTGGTATGTGATGCAGGGATCAAATCGGGACTTGCTGCATGCAAGGCAGGCACCTTACATGTGTGCCTTGAAAGCAGTGTCTTTCCAGCTTCCCTTGAGTGTCTCTATGATTTTCCTTTCATTTGTCATTAGAACACACAGTTCTGATCCAACCCGACTGCACTACCTCTAAATTAATAGATAGCTTTGCCACAAGGATATTTTCTATCTTATTTCAAATATCATAAAAAAGAATAATATAAAAATAAAAAATTTAATATAGAGTGCTCGCTTCAGCAGCACATATGCTAAAATTTAATATAAAAATTTAATATAAAAAAAGAAGTCAATGTACCCTGTTGCAAGGACTGTATCGACATTCTTCAACCAGAGGTTAGATGGTCCCACTCTGGACTCCCAGGATAATCCAAGGGGACCACAGGTAAAAATTGGATGCCAGGGTCGGTATATCAATCATAGCAAACAGGGCACAGATGCACTGCTGTGTGAGCGATGTTGATCTGGGGAGACTGTGTTTCCTTGGATAGAGGCAGGTGTGGGAACTCCCTACTCATTCTCAATTTTTTCTGAGCAACTAACACTGCTCTAAAATAAAAATCTACTTCAAAAACATTTCTTTTCTTTTTCTTTTTTTCTTTTTGGGTCCACACCCAGAAGTACTCAGGGGTTACTCCTAGCTCTGCACTCAGGAATTACTCATGGTGGTGCTCAGAGGACCATATGGGATGCCAGGGATCACACCCTGGTTGGTAGCATGCTAAACAAACACCCTACCCTCATACTATATAGCTCTGACCTGCACAAACATTTTTCACACGTCATTTAAACCAACCCTTTTGGCACAAGGGAGATAATTTAAATGTATTCAAAAAATCATATAAAACAGTAGTGTGTAGTCGGTAGAAGTAAACACTCTTTCCAGGCCCTCAATGTTGCCATTTGTCAACTGTGGTGCCCTTGGAAAAATTAACCTCACTCATGCCTCTGTTTATTATCTGTAAGATGAGATTAATAATTATCTATATTGTAAGCTCATCGTAAGGATTCAGTGAGTAAATGTGTACACAGGACAAACCATAAAAGCCCATTACGTTAACCATCCAAGTTATTTTCAAGATATTTGCTGTGAAACTTGTTTCTTTTTATATATGTGAATTTTATGTATTTATTTTTGGTTCCCTAGTCCTCTCTTTTTCCCCTTCAGCATTGCTATTGTTGTTGCAATGTCCAAGGGTTGCACAAAAAACCGGTTGCTGAGGTGCTCACACAAGTTTTTCTCTGGCACTTCCCAGGGGTTGTACCTCAAGCTGTGATCACACACTCAACCATGATGCTCACCGACTCTTGAACTCCCTTTGTTGTGGTGCTTGCACACATGCCTGCTGGGAGATCACTTGCTTACTTGAAGCTCACACATTATGGATGTGGTGCTCAGCAAGAAATCACCTACAGTGCTCACACCCATGCTCATCAGGGCCACACTTCTGAACTGTATTAAGATCACACCCCTTTTTTTGTGGTGTTGGTACACACCTGACTGAAGTGTAGCAAGAAGTCTCATGTACCACCAAAAATTGCAGACAGCAGAGCTGTCAGACTCAAAGAGTGGAGCTGCCCAGCTGCAATAACTATGTGGGATTTCCAGAATTTAAACTCATTGCCATAAGCTTGAAGACCAAGTGTTCCTAGCCCAACACTAGTTATCGAAGTCCAATACAGCATGATTCTGAAATTCAATGATTATTACAGGAAAGACGAGCACATTTGGAACTTTTCCCTGCTTTTAAAAGGAGGATGTATGATTTTCTTGTTTCTTAATTTGGCTGTCTTTACATACTTTCTAAAGTTCCTCTAGAGAACCTGTAATTCAACAGATGCTCTTGGGGATAGCCTATCTCATGGGCAAGTGTTGAAGAAAATCTGCAATGAACACAAACTGAATCATCTCTAAATCTACTAAACTGGATGAAAACATTTTTAACTCTATCCCTGGCTTTCCATCCGTTAATCATGGCCAAGTCATACAGTGAATAACCCCAAGGTCCATCTCTTTAATAACTGACCTCATTATGTCTTTTTAAAAAAAGACAAAATGACAGTCAGCTGAAGCTCTGATGTCTTTCTTCCAGTAGCCAGTCACTCGCCCTAATTTGGAGGCTACTGCTTGACAAGAGGTGTGGGAAATGCAACTCCTTTATTTATTATGTATTTGTTTGTTTGTTTGTTTGTCTTTTTTTTTACTTAATTGAGTCATCATGCCATACATTCAGAAGGCTGTTCATGATTTGGCGTCAGTCACACACTGTTCCAACACCCATCCCTCCACCAGTGCATGTTCTTCACCATCAATGTGCCCCTTTGCCCTCCTCTCACCCCCTACCCCTACCCCTACCCCAAGCCTAGGAAGTCAACTCCTGAACAGGAACTTTTTCTTAGCCTTCAGCCTATAGTTACCATTGTAGCTCACCATTTTTTTTTGTTTTCTTCCCCTAAGTTTCACCAATTCTCATGGCAAATTTGCAGTGTAGTGAGGAGGGAGAGAAAGTATGGTTGATGTTTTGTTTGTTCAGTCGTTGGTTGATTAACTTTTGGGTCAAAACTATCAGTGCTCAGGACTTAGCTCTGGCTCTATGCTCTGGGATCACTCCTGATGTTGCTCAGAGGGACAGTATGTAGTCCCGGGGATCAGACTCAAGGTCACCTGCATGCAAGGCATGCTACCTTCATCCCTGTGTTATCTCTCCACCTGGTTTTACTTTCCAGCCACACAGGAAAGAAAATGCAGGCATGAAATATAAAGATGAGAGGGGCCAAGGATGTGCTCAGTGGGAGAGTGGCAGCCTCATAGGCACAAAGTCGTGTGCTCTATCCCTGTGACTGCAGCACACAAACAAACAAGAGTCCACAGTATAAAGATAAGAAACGTTTGCAATGACTAGTCAACCTACATTTTTATCACTTACTGTTTTTCTTTTTCCTTTGTTTAATCAACAGTGGGATCTTTCTGTGCTTGCACGAGTTCTAACAATAACACCTACTGGTGTTTGCGTACAGTTAATGAGACACATAATTTTCTTTTCTGTGAGTTTGCCACTGGCTTCTTGGAGTATTTTGATATGAATACAGATCCT
Organism: Cryptotis parvus; assembly: GCA_021461705.1. NCBI lineage: Eukaryota > Metazoa > Chordata > Mammalia > Eulipotyphla > Soricidae > Cryptotis > Cryptotis parvus. The sequence goes on from JAJIBD010002249.1 coordinate 219,598, forward strand.
TATCAAGTAAGTGAATATGTTTCCATCTATGAATGTAGTTTAAAGTGGAATAAGCAGAACATTAATTTAAATAAATTATCTGGCTTCATTCACAGCTCACAAATACAGTGCACACAGTAGAACGGGGCATTTTGAATCAGCTCCACGTACAACTGATGGAGCTGAGAAGCTGTCAAGGGTATAAGCAGTGCAACCCACGACCAAAAGGCCTGGAAGTTGGTAAGGGGAAAAAAATTGTTTTCTTATATTCCCTGAAAAATCCCTTCCGTTGTCAAATTTTCAGGCTTTGAAATATTTATATGCAAATAAGGTTTATGATATTTCACCAATATAATTTGTTAGGCAGTTCTCTAAGTTTTCCTCTGGGTGCATTAATGAAAACTTTAATGTATCAAAAGCATGATGAATATTGGTTTGGAGGCGGAGGATCCTCATTGGTGTAGAGAGACCCAGGACTATACCTGGAAGTGCTTGGAAGGCCAGGAAGTACCCTGGATCAAACCCTCTGCATGGTGCCCGGCATGTGAACCAGCCCTTTGAGCTCTTCTCTGAATCTTGGTGAATATTTTATTTCAGTCACTTCCACAGTCTATTCCCTAAGTAAACCTCAATTCCTGGTGGAAGATCCAATTGTGAGGTGGCATGACAGCTCTGAGGATTTGATATTGCTGTCAACAGTCAGACATGTACTCTAGGTGAATGTCTTATTTTGAAGGGAATTTGGACAGAAACAGTGCCCTGTTACTGATCATCATAGGTGTGGAGCTGCCCTGGATAGATCTTTGTTCATGAAGCAGTGGATTAGGATTCTGCTAATCTCTCCCATCTAAAACAAGATATTTTAGCAATTTGGCATCTTGGAGATTCAAAGTATAAATGGGCCCATATTTGTACTTTGCCCAAGTTATACAATCTGTCCAATATCGCTGCCTTGCTTTGCAGTGTTAAACTCAGTGCTTTCTCCACCTGCTCATGGAGATGCAATTCTTGTTAGTGTGTGTTTTAACTCTTTCTTTGAGTTATTTTCTCATAATCCCCTTAGAAATGGGAATATCAATTGCCCACAGAAAGAAGGGATGAGCTGCTGTTGGCAAGTGTGTTGGGATGGCGCAGCGTGCCAGCCCCTGAAAAGTGACAAGCTGGATTCACGGCAGCAGTTTCAGGCATCTGCTGTGACCCCACTGTGTTCTCTGCATGTCCTGAGCAGCCACTGTCTTTATGGCTCCTAGGCAAAGCGAACAGGACAAGCAGTAGAAGCAGGCAGTTCTCTCTCTGGCTCATGTGATTTGAAGGGACAGGAAATGGTTGACATCAGCACCTGTCTTTTCCAGCATTATAGAAAGCTTCTACCTTAGGACGGTCATAAGAAATTATTAATTTGAGAAAAGTCCTGTGTCAGCTATTAGTCAGCGCTTCTTATGGAACACCCTTGTGGGCTTGGTCACCAGCCAGAGGAGCCCAATCTTGACTTGTAAAAAGGGTCCTTGGAGCATTGATCTCATTCAGATCAAATCTTTACAAATATTCTACTTCTCTGATGACCCTTATCCCAAATCTTACACACGCCACACACACACACACACACACACACACACACACACACACACATCTCACAAGGATGACCTGGAAACTAAACAACTTTTAGAAGAACTAGAAAAATTGCACTCAGGTATTTCTCCCTAGAGAGTACAGTACTCTATTAGTGATGGCCTAACTCTACTCCAAGAAATAGCAGCCGTCCCTAGTGGCGAGCTGGAATCCGTTGCTACTATTAGATCTTAAGTCCTTGTGTACCCTCTAGCAGTATTTCCCAGATCTCTGCCCCTGCCATTGGGCTGCCAGAAAGATCTAGGGAAATAAAAGGGGCTGTTAGTGGCTTCAAACTTAATTGGGGAGGGGGGGTGCTTTCTGATTATTTGAAGAAGGTAATTTCCAAAGCAAATACTGAATGATTTTGTTTTTTGAAAGGGAACAGTAGGCCATATAAGTTTAGGTACACTCTGTTTAAACAGTTACTAAGCAAGAAGATTATTGGATTGTTCTTTCCAAGCACTATGCCCAAAAATAATCTAAATTTTATTGCACTTCTAAAAATTTTATATGGCTTTCTAGAAAAGCATTTTAATGTGGTTTCTCCTTTTTTAAATCCTCTCCATTTTTCATGTGGTCTCCTGCCTGTTTTATCCTAAACCTTTATATTTATCATCTTTAATCCTCATTTTGAACTGTCTAATAGAAAAACTTTCCTGAACTTTGGCACTGTCTGTATTTAACACAATATGTTTCCTTCTAGGATTTTGATGTTGTATATGGAAGCTACGAAGTCAGTGTTTGCTTGGGGGCAACAGGTTGTATTTTTTTTATTCTAAATTAACATAAGTTACTCTTGTATTTTTCTATGTCAGGAAATAAAGATGGCGGAAGCTATGACCTACACAGGTATTCATACATTTTTATTCTCCCCAGCAGTTTCTTTTCCAATAATTGCATGATTCAGCCATTTCAACTAATTTCTGTTTCGTACCATGTTACACAGGACATAGCTTGGGGTGTGTGCATGTTCTAATGACATTCTCCACCACATTATGTCACAGATCTGTCATTTCCTTTTCAGTGAGCTCACTGTCAGCGCAAGTTGTCTCTGTGGGCCGTGCCCTCACTGTCACGCTTGTCTGCTTGACGGATAATGCTTTTAAGCATGGAATGATGTAAAGGGAAAAGAAATAAGATCTATGGAAACCCGGGCAGGGTGGTAGAATTATTTTCCTTACTATAGGCTGATGAGGTAATGTCCCATTGCTGACCAGCTTTCCAGGGGTCACATGAAATCATTTCTAAGGTATGACATTTTGGACAGACCTGGCCCTCAGTATTGACTTGACAGTTATGTCAGTACTTAAACACTGACTGCTAGGGAGGCTTCATGGAACCCAGTTAGAGTTTTACAAATACAATGGCCAGGGCACAGAAGGAGTGAGAATTTTAAAAAGAATCTGAAATTGGGTTGGGGTAAGTAGGAGGAGCTTGTTAACAGCAGCTGTCATAGGACTTGGAAGCTCTGTAGGAGCGGGCAATTCCAGAGAAGGTGCTGAGTATGGGACTTTCGGGCTCATCCGAGATGTAGCATGGAGACAGTAGTGCCTGACATATGAAAGTGTCATTGGTAATTCGCACTCTGCTCTTCTTCCACTCTCATCCCACACTGTCCCCTCCTCATTTGCTTTGGGGACAGCCTGTGGTACCTAGATTGTGTCAACACTTGAGATGTTTCTCTTCCAAGGATGGACCTCAGATAGGTCCTGCCAAAAGCGTGTATAAGGAAACATCTCTTATAACCTCTACTGCAGGGAAACTGAGGCACCAATGTGTCAGCACCTTAGTCAATGGGAGAAAACCTTCCTTCAAGGAATATAGACAGGCACCACCTGTATTGATATCATCTCAAAGAAACAAAAAGAATATTACCATCCAACTCATTCTCTTGGTCTCCTTCCACCAATTCAACTTCCTCAGCAAGATTTTAGAGGAGAGTTTAGACAAAATGCTAAATGACTACGATAAAAATGGTGGATGAGGGGGCTGGAGCGATAGTATAGGGGGAGGTCATTTGCCTTGCACACGGCCAACCCAGGTTTGATTCCTGGCATCATATATGGTTGCCTGAGCACCACCAAGAGTAATTCCTGAGTGCAGAGCCAGAAGTAACCCCTGAGCAATGCTGGGTGTACCAAAAAAAAAAAAAAAAAAAAATGGTGGGGAATATAGAAGAAACAAAACAAAGGGAACTAGGTTTTGCGAATACTTGATAACTATGTATCAATCTCTTCTTTTCCCCTTCTCTCTTGTCCTTTTTTTCCCCCTTTCCCTCACTCCACCCCATCCGGACCCCATATCATCCCTTAGCACACGTAAGACAGAGCAGAAGAATCCACACCTAAGCTGGTCTCACCCGGGCTATGGGCTGACAAGGTAATATTTCACCCACTGCTGAACAACTTCCCAGGAGTCATATGAAATCATTTCTAAAGTGCGACATTTTGGATGGACCTGACCCTCAGTATTGACAGTTATGTTTTGATGCATTCAACTTTGCTGCATTTAATTTTACAGTTGAGGGGTTCTCAGTCTGACCTCTTTTTATGTCTATCTTAAAAGAGGTGAAAGAGTATTTACAGGTTACCTGAGGCACAGCCTGATCAGAACCGAGTCCGAATTGTAATTCTTCCTCAAGTCATCCCCTGAACAATACAGATAGATGGAGATACAAAATGTTTGTGTGTTTTTGTGTCTTTGTTGTTGTTGTTGTTATTGTAGTTGTTGTTTGTAAGTCAATACCAAGCTGTACACAGGGCTTAGTCCTGACTGTGTGCTCAACTATCACTCCGGGTAGTGCTTGGGAACTGTTTGTGATGCCAGGGATTGAACTGTGTTGTCTGTGTGCAAGTCAAGTGTTTTAAGCCCCATAGAATCTCTCTAGCCCTGATATACAGAATGTTAAATGTTCTCCAGTCCCAATTACATAGCAAGCTTGTGGAATCTCCCCTTCCCTGGTCCCACTGACCACTACTCACTGGGATGAAATCCATCATTTCGGGGGTCATTTTTGATGCTTCTGTATTATAATTTTTGATAGAATCTTCCTGTCTCATGTTGGCCTCTTGACCTCAGTGAAAACATGAAAACAGTTGTCAGAGTACACTGGGCACCCCAACAAAATCCGGGCGCAGAGTAGGTATCTTGCTGGACCTCCACTTGTCAGGGTACACTGGACGCCCCAACAAAATCTGAGGAAGGGTCACGGATCCCCTTTTGCCCCAGAGGATCAGCGGCTGGTGGACGGAGAAAGACACAAGAATCCAGCAAAGTTTCAAAAGTCTTTACTCTCACAGGCTCTGGTATACAATCCAAAAATAGGAAAACCCTGGACTTTAGGTTTCTAGCTGGGCTCCGCCACGTGTAGGTTTACAATCCTAGGCCAAGACAGCTGCTACCATGTGTTAAGGCCCAACAGGGAATATAAGGGAAAGGAGGAGAGGAAGAAAAAACAAAAGGCAAAAGGGGGAAAGCTTTTCTAACTTTTCAGTTCAGACCGTCCACATCAACGGAAAGCAGTTAGGGTCAATCCCCCTTAGATAACTTTTTCCAGGACAATACCTAGTTCCATTGAAATGTTAATGTTGCCCAGCCAAGGCTGGTAGATGGGGGGAAGGGCATCTGAGATGAACTATATCTCAGAATACAAAGGCATACCAATGGATATTCTACAGCCACGTATACATTTCTTCAAGCCTTCACAAGATTCTCATCTTTACTTCATAGTTGTTTTGTATATTAGCCTTTAGACTTATTAGAGAGCCATGCTTGCTTACTTGGAGGCAAACAGCATTTCCCTCTGATCTAATTACTTAGAGATCCAACGTGGCCAGGTATATATACTGGTAAGAACTATCTAGTCCTACAATGATTGTGGTAGCATGAGAGAAAATACTTATACCAGCTAACATAGAATACATAGTAAGATATACTGCCACATAAAGTCACTGCTTCAAACTGTTTTCTGCCCTTTATCTACATAGTGGCCTGCAGAAGGTAACTCTAGGCAAGATGCAAAGGCTCTGGGCAACGATGTACTGTAACACAGGGTGATAGAATGTTTCCTGATACTTTAGACTTCTTCTAAATTCCCTACCAAAGAACAGTTTTTAGAATATCTGATGACTCAAAACGTCCATCACTTGGCCTCTTTCAAATCCCAATTTTATAACCTATGAAACAAACACTCTTCCTATCATTAACCTCATTTTCCAAATTTGAAAACTGAGATACAGAGAAACCATCTCCAATCCTCCAAATTATATATCTGACAAATGCTTGAGTAGAGTAGAACTCTAGTTCTAGCATATGCTTTTTTTTTTTTGCTTTTGCTTTCTGGGTCACACCCTGCAATGCTCAGGGGTTACTCCTGGCTCTGCACTCAGAAACTACTCCTGGAGGTGCTCAGGGCACCCTATGGGATGCCAGAACTTCGAATCCTGGTCAGCCGTGGGCAAGGCAAATGCCCTCCCCACTGTGCTATCACTCTGGCCCTCTCTGACATAGCTTTCAATCTCTATCTAATTTAATTTATTTCACCTCTGCTAATTTCTCATCTGTAAATTTAGAAATAATAGAAACATAAACAATGCATAGGATTGCATAAGGTAATACTTAGAAAGTGATTAGTACAAGTTCTGTATTTATATTATTCTATGACTGATATTTGACATCAGTGATATTTATATAAAAACTCCAGAATTAATAGAATTAATCGTTCACCTTAATGGATATTAAAATTAGCAGTTTTTAAGCCAGAGAGATAGTACAACAGGTATTGAATCTCTAGCATCACACATGTTTTCCTAAACCCCGCTAGGAGTAAGTGAAGCCAAAAAAGGGAAAAAAATAAATTAACAATTTTTATTACTCATTAAATATTAAGAGGGACTATTACTTGAAGTTTCACCAGTAAGCATGTGTGTAAAATTATTCAGCTAATTTCAGTTAATGGTAAGTTCAGACCATTCAGCGAACCATTCAGCTAATGGTCAGTTCAGACCATACTAAACAACTCATCCATCAATACATAATATTTTACATTTATGTCTGTTTCTTAATTGAACATTCATAGTCATTATTTCATTAATCAAATATATGTATATTAGATATTATCTGTGCATAAGAAATGTCTATAAAGAAATGTTTATAATAGATCCTTTCTGGCTGCTACTACAGGGCATCAAACTGAGAGTTCTTGAAATTCAAAACAAATGAAATTCCTTTTTGCTCTAAGATGTAATTTGGTTCAAACAGCTTGAAAATCACTTGGGATGTGTTAAGGCTTATACATAACTGAGTTGGCGGGGGGATTGTGGCTTCCCTTCAGGGAGGTCCCAAGGCCCCGGCTCAAGAGACCTCCTGTGGATTCCATAGTCTTAACATTACTTGGGGGTTAGGGGGTGGCTATGGCAGCAAATTCTGGGGCCTCACTGGGTCCCCAGCAGTACTCACAATCCGTTAGGGCCTGGCCTGTGTCCAAGGGATACTGTTTCCCCTGACCTGTCTGCAGAATAAAGAACAGGACTGGAGGTTCCTCAAGGTTATTCTTTAATGTTACTTTGTTTCATCTCGCTGCTTGCTTTCATGCAGGAACCGCTCCCCGACCTGTCTCTCTCTCTCAGGATGGTTTCTCCTGCAGGTTGCTCTCTCTTGGAGGGTTTTTGTGTATGCTCCTCTGGTTGGGTTCTCCTGCAGGCTGCTCTCTCACTGGGGGTTAGTGCAGGCTCCTCTTGTCAGAGCCTCTCACTTCCTGATGTCTCTATTCAAGGTGCTTCTGGTCCTCTCCCAGGACGTCTCCTTTCATGACCTTTTCTTTAGGTCCTTTCAGCTCAGGGCTTTTCTCCTCAGGGCTCCTTTTCTCTGGATTCCTCCGCTTTGTCCCTATTTCCTAGTTATCTTGTTTTATCTTTTGCTACAATTTCCTGTGTCTCCGAATCCCTAATTATTTGAGTTTCTACTGCCTGTGGTCCTAATACTCAGTAGCCCTGAAGCTCTGTAGCCTGTAGCTTTGATGCCAGCCCTCGGGCTCAGGCACCAGGCCCTTTGGCTCTGGTGCTGGCCCTTGGGCCTAGGCATCAGGAGCAGCTTCTCCTCCCTGGTGCTGGCCATCCGGCTCAGGCACCAGGGGCACCATGGCGTAGGTGCTGCCGAGGCACCAGAGGCCGCTGCCCTCTTAGTCTGGAAGCCCCCATGATGCTCTCCTGGGGACCCTATTTATAGTCTCAGCCAGGATCAGAACCCTGGCCTCGAGTGTCTTAACAGACCTCGGGAGGCTCCGTGCCTTTAGATCCCACAGGGATGCACACTTATTTGGCTTCAAATACTGGAAATACTATGCCCTTCAGAGAGGCACACATAGGGTGCAGAAAACATGGAAAAGTTTAGGAGAAAGGAAAAGATATTTGAGTATAGGTATCCCATTCAATTTGGAAAATTTTTGTTTTGCAAAAGGTCTCAATTTGGAAAACCAATTGGGTCTTCTCGTACTGAAATTTGGAAAAGCCTAGTAAGTAAAAAAATTCAGTTAGTAATGGTCACCAAACTACAAACAACACCGTGACTTTCTGGTTGACCTATTACTTACTCTTTGAAGTTGTAAACCACTGGCCAGGTGGTCTACACAGTCTGTGGTGGAGCACAGGCACCAGAATCTTCTCCAGATAGTGCTCGGTGGAAGAGCTCTCCCGGGGTTGAGGAACTTGAAGGAAAGAAAGGAGAGTTAGGAAAGGCTTTGGAGGCAGAGATGATGCTCAAACTTAATGCTGAAGACATTACGACTGCCAAAGCGGCAAGGCAGGAGAGCTTGTTCTAAGATAAACCTAATTTCTGAGGAAGGAGTTGCCTACTGCTTGCAGGAATTGTGTGTTCTGTGATGCCAGAAATGTGGCGGAGCCGCAGAGAGATGGGGAAGGAAAGAGAAGCTGAGGAAGTAGATAAGAATGAGGCGCAGCCTCTGTAAAAACTCCCTTTCTGTATATCTAAGCTCTCGATCTGCAGAATGAGCACAATATAATTATGGGATCATATATATAAAGTGCCCTCCAGAAGGAAATAACTGACTCCACTGAGATGTGAGCGACCTGATTTCCCAGAGTGAATGTTTTCTTTCCATTTCAGGAGTGCATGAAAATTACTGATAACTTGAAGTCACCCTCATTTTTTCCCAGAATTAACTTTTTAGAAAAAATGCTGTGCTATATGCCATTTTCTCTTGTTCTTTCTACACACACACACACACACACACACACACACACACACACACACACACACTCATATTTATATTTTGGGAGCTGTCTTCAAAGTAAGTACTAATTATAGAAATGCTAGGTAACTGGTTGAATTACTAAAATCATGGATAAAATGTATAGCGAAATACATTAAACATTGTAAGACTATCTCCCCTTCTTATAAGCTGTTCAACCTTGCATTCCTGTTTTCAAGTTATGAGTATTTTTTACTGCTGTGAGTAAAATGTATAGAGTAATATGTTAAACATCGTCAGATTAACTCCCCTTCTTTTGAGCTGTTCAAATTTGCATTCCCTTGGGGCCAGAGCAATAGTACTCTGTAGGTAGTTCTTTACTATAGGTAGTACTATATAGAATTAGTAGGTAGGGTATTTGCCTTGCACGTAGTGAACCTGGGATCAATCCCCAGCACTCCATATGGTCCCCCCGAGCATTGCCAGGTGTGACCCAAAAAGAAAAAATCTGCATACCCATCATCAAGATATGAGTATTTTTCACTGCTATCCGGTTCAATTTTTTTCATATCTAATGAAATAGGATATCTATAAGTATTTTCTGTTCTTATGTTCACTTTTGACTTACATGAATAAGTTCTATCATTTTAATGTGCAATTTCCCTCTTCTCCCAAAAGATATTTAATAGGCTTGTCATTTTTAGGATTTCCTGTTTTAATTTTATTTCTAGTTACTACATTGTGGCAGGGTATTGTACTTTTTCTCTGTATACAACTTACTCATTCCTAAGATCTAATATAGATTCAAATTCTCTGAGTTGCTCTGTGTTTGAGAATATGTAACTTCTATTATCAGAGGTTATCGATCATGTAGTTAGGTCTTCTCTATTCTTTGTTTTTAGTATATTTGAACTGACTTATATTGATTATCATCTATTTCTTTTTTGAGGAGTGGGGGAGTTGGAGAGGGTGGTGCTCAGGATTGACTCCTGGGGGTGCTGGGGGTGCATATAAAATACCTGGAATGGAACATGTGTCAGCCACATGGAAGTCAAGCACTTCGCCCCCTGTACTAGCTCTCTAGCCCCAATATAATTTTATTTGTTTCCCATTGCACGCTCAGTCGATCGATTTTCCTTTATATGTAAATTCCTTAATCCACCTTCCGCCCTTTGGAACTTTGTTGGTGTTTTTGTCCTCTTGGTTGTAATTTAATTTATACAATTTAATGTCCCTAGTCCCCTTTTTTATATAATCCTTCATTATCTCTTTGGTAAGTTTTCAGTAGTATTCAAAGATTCCCAATCTAAATAATACTCATCAATAAAATTTCAACTCTTTTCTATCTCTTCCCATTTTAGGTGCCTTATTTCTATTTTGTCATATAAAATACATATATATTTTAACCCTTTCCCTACCTTCATTGTATTAAATGCTCATTGAAACTTTTTACTGTATCTTCTGTGAATTCTTACATAAAACAACAACCCAGCAAAGTATTCAAGAAGTTAATGTATATAGTACTCTTCTTGCCTCCTCACATTTTTTTCTAGTTTTTCTATGGTCTTGCTACTTGAAAGAGGGAAGGTTGGATAGAAGATCCTTGGTACATTAATTTCTGACTTAAAGTGATTTTTTACATCGTCTTCTGCTCCACTAAGAACACTTAATTTACTTGGCAGTGATGTATGATGGGTCCCTTTGCTTTACACCTTATTTTGGTAGTGAGGCATTTTGAAGATAATAGGTCTTTTTACTTGTGTTATCTGCTTTTTATAATAATTTGGTATATATTTAGGCTGTATTTACTAATTTCCTGAATTTGAAGTATTTGTAAAACTTCTTGGTTCAGTGTATCATATTCATTGTATCCAAACACAATTTTTTGTCTCCTCTTTTTAATTTGTTGGGGGGTGGGGGAGTGGCTGTGGATTGTGTGTTCTCACAATTTTTCTCTTTCTTTTTTTTATATAGGGCTTGAAATTTACTGTATTCCCACCTGTTCTTTTTTATTCTTTATCCTGCAATTCCTTTTATTTAAAACATAATGTATTGAGGTTACATTATGTATGAGGTTACATTACATAGCTTCCCATGATATTAAAGTTATTATTTTCTAATTGAGTTGCAGATCATTGTACCAGTGATTACAGGCCCCTTCACCATTATCCCACTGCCCCTTCCCTCTCCTTTCTACCCCTCAATTTCTAGTTCTATTGATCATGTCTCAGGATTGCTTCCATTGGGAATTGTCTAATCCCTTTCTTTGTTTCTCTACATTCTGCATATGAGCAAGATCATGCTTTACTTCAGTCCACTTTGCTCAGCATGATTCCCTCCAATTCCATCCAGATCGCAGCAAATGATAAGATTTCATCTTTTTTTCATAGCTGAATAGTATTCCACTATTATTACTCAATCTCTAAAAGATATTTCTCTCCTTTGGATCCTTTTCTCCTTAAAGCAATGTCCTTCAGACTGCCACCTTGGTTCCTACACACTTTTAAATCTACTCTTCACAGTCATGCCTGAGATCACTGGACTTGGCATAGTATTTTATACTCAGCTGGATTTTTTCCCCCCTTTTGGATCACATCTGGCAATGCTCAAGGTTTGCCCCTGACTCTGCACTCAGGAATTACTCCTAGCAGTGCTTGGGGGAACATATGGGATGCCGGGGATTGAACCAGGGTGGGCCACATGCAAGGCAAATGCCCTACCTACTGTACTATCATTCCACAGGTTGGAATTCTTTACAATTCACCTGTAATTGTAAAGCAATGTTGGTTTCAACTGAAAAGCAATTGTAAATTGAATTGTAAATTGTACAATTGAATTGTAAATTGTACAATTGAAATTTTACAATTTCAAATTGCAAAATTTGAAATTTGCAATTGTAAAAAAAACAGCCAATAGTGAAGAGTGGTGGAAAAAAAAGAAATTTACAATTGTAAATTGGTTTCAAATCCATCCTCCCTCCCTTCCTTTCCTTCCTTTCTTCCTTTCTTCCTTCCTTCCTCCCTCCCTCCCTCTCTCCTTTCCTCCCTTCCTCCCTTCCTTCATTCCTCCCTTCCTTTCTTCCTTTCCTACTGTCCTTCCTTTCCTCTTTCCCTCTCTTCCTCCACACTGTTTTCCCAAAGCCTTTGTCCAAAGTGAAACCTACAGCTTGCTGGGATTTGGCACTAACATTTTTAACTTACAGGTCTTTGGAAGATATATATAAATTTTTCTATCCTCTAGTTATAATGAGGATGCAGTTTTGTGTAGCTATACTTCCTGCTGATATTGTGATGGCTGTGTGTAACTCATTGTATTAAACAAGACCATCTCTTTCTGAATCGAACTTGGGCACAACTAGAAAAAAGATGTTTTGTGCAGGACCAGAGTCTTGTTGGTGAGGTAGGAAGTTTGGAGAGAAAGCGGTTGCATTCATTCCATGCTATGAAAAGCACTCAAAGGCTGACTGAAAACTTTTAGAGCAGAGAACTTTTAGAGCTTTTAAAATTTAGACCCTTTCAGAACCTAGAGCTTTTACAGCAACAACAAAAATCAAAGAAATAGAAACAAGCCTTTGGGTCAAAGAATTTAATTACATTTGTTTGCTTTTATACTGAATGATAAGGAGAAGAAAATAAAAATGTCTTACTGAGCATTGCCCATTGCATTAAAATACTTTCAAAATAGAAACAAGCATTTGATTCAAAGAGTTTAATTACATTCGTTTGTTTTTATACTGAATGACAAGGCATAGAAAATAAAAATGTCTTACTGAGCATTGCTCATTGCATTAAAATACTTTCAAATCGTTCATTCATTCAGCAACTCTATAAGAAGTAAAACTTTCATCACAGAACTATTCTCACATTTGACAGCGTACCAAGATTCAGGGAAGTCCTTCCTTGAGTGCTAGTCTCTAGAGCTGACTTGAGTAAAGATGTGGTAGAACACAAGCCCCACACTGTGCATTTCCAGCCCGGCTGTCACTGATGCCTTTGCATTTGATCTTTCTGAACTTTTGTTACTGTGCATCTATAACCATGGCTCTCTCCTTAATAACATATTACTGGGGGAAATGAGTAATATCGTATTTTAAAATTAATTTGTTCTCTAAACCTATATGAAGTTGCTTATCCAACAAGTAAGGAATGTTTTCTCCACTAATATTTGTTCCTTTCTCTGTTCACAGAGGACAGTTATGGGATGGATGGGAAGGTTAATCTGCATAATCTCATCGCAGATGTCAACTGGCAAGGCCTGGCGGATTTATACAGTGTAAATGAAAGTGTCTATGAGTACAGACAAGATTAGAGACTTAGTCTGGATGACTGGACTAATTACTTGAAGGATGTAGATAGAGTATTTGCACTGCTGAACAGTCACCATGAGCAAAGTAAAGCTAATGAGAGTGAGGGTTTCCTGGCCATAGAGATGGCCTCCCCTGAGTCAGATGAAGAAGCCCTGAAGAGTATGGTTGGGAAAGCACCCCATTTGTCTTGGCCAGCTGACCTGCGAACCCTGCATTTGAACAAACCAACATTCAGTCCAGATAGCACGCTTGAATGGAACAATGACATTCCAGAAGTTGGTCGTCTGTATTCTGAACACTGGAGAAATCATAAAACTGAGAAATGGATGAGGCATAAAGAGATGAATCATCTGGAAACCAATTTTAGTGGCAAAGGTCTGATGGAACCAGGCCCCAGACTGCAGCCCATGGGCAGACATGGGAAAGAATATACCCAAGATGGTGGTTTGAAGAACATGCTTCCAAAGAGTGGTTGCATCTTCCTGTATATTCTGATGTTAAGTCCATTCATCCTGTGATCAATGTGTCATCAGGAAACAGCCTGCTAACTCCAGCAGTGTAAAGCAGATGAGCAAGGTGGGAGAAAATCACAAACAAGAGGGCTTCCCGAGTACAGAAGGGAGCTCCTCTATCCCACTCTCCTGATTAGATGGCATTGCCAACCTATCTTGCACACAGTATTTTTATAACTTCTGATTAATAAACCAGTAGAACAAATAATGACAAGCAACATTCCAAGCTACCCTACTTACCTGTGTATAGCAAAATATGTTCATGGGAACGGCACACACACAAGACTCGGTATTGTAGCTCTCAGTTGGTCAAGAGTAAGAAAAGAGGTCAATTTGTACTTGTTTCTTTGTTGGGGGTAGGGAACATACTAAAAACAGTATTATCTTTGAAAAGTTGTAGGGCCATGCATATATAAATGCTATCCAGTCAGAATGGCTAAATTTATGCCATTAGGAGTTTCTGAAATTTGGCAGCATCTGAGTCTTTCAACACGCTTTCCACTGTCTGTGTAATGTGATTTTGATTTAAACCACTGGAATTTCTCAGTGGCATCATTTTGGGGTCAAAGGTTTTTCATTTTGAGATCAGAATGCGATTGCTATGTGATTATTCTGAAAGAATGAAAGAAAGAAAGAAAGAAAGAAAGAAAGAAAGAAAGAAAGAAAGAAAGAAAGAAAGAAAGAAAGAAAGAAAGAAAGAAAGAAAGAAAGAAAGAAAGAAAGAAAGAAAGAAAGAAAGAAAGAAAGAAAGAAAGAAAGAAAGAATCAGACTTGTCAGTCTCACTGCTTGCTGTCAGTGAAAAAGTAAAATAGACCCCCATGAATGACATGCAGTATGAATCACATATTGTTATACATGAAAATTTTGCCAGAAAATAGTGCATGTGTTTTACCTCGACTTGCTAAAATCTTTTAGCAGAAAGGCATGGCTGAAGGTGTAGGCAGTACAAATAAATAAACACAAAGATCGCCTACTTTATCTGTCCTGACCTCAAAATGTTCTTCATATACTTAAGATTGATAATTTTTTATTATCTTCATAACAGGATAGAAGGACTGAAGCTTTTTTCTAATTTTTGTTTTGCTTTCTTAACCTGCCTCCTAAGCTTAAGCATTGAGAAGATACGTTTAGTTTAGAATTTATAGAATGAAATCTTTTCAATAAAACAAACTCATAATGTTTTATAACAAACACACTGTATGTGTTGTATTATTATTTTAAGGCCTTCACCAAGTTCTGCTGTTTTCAAAGCATGATTCAAAACTGCTTTGAAAGTCTGTTTTCTTGAAAATGTATTTGTTATGTATTAGGTTTTCAATACCAGCAAAAGGATTACCTCACTGAGTGTTATCAGTATCCTAATCAACTTCCCAAGAAGGTTATATTTTTTTTAGCTTAACCATGATTTTCCTTTTATTTTTAGATAATTCAAATACATAGGTAAATTATGTTTTGTTTAAGTGTTTATGGTAAACTTTTAAAGAATATTATAATATGAAATTATAGTTGAATCTTTGATAACTTTAAGTCTCTATCATCATAGACTGTACATATGTTAAAATTAACTAGTTCTATATCAGATGTGTGTGTCACCAACTGAATGGCAGAAAAACATATTTATGGTCATGAATGATGTACTTTGTAAAAAAGGTCTCAAGTTACTGGGAAGCATACTGTTTTTTTAATCTTGTGTAATAATCTGTGATACTTTTATAGAACAATTCTGGCTTCAGGAAAGTCTAGAAGCAATATTTCTTGAAATAAAGATGTTTAAACTTTACCTGTTTCAGAGAAATTAACTTAACCAAGTTTTCATGACACACCTTTTCCTTGCAAGTAAAATTGAGTTATGATCTTGCATGTAAAGTTGAGTTATGACCTTTGTTTACATAGGTGAATATTAGCCATATTGGTAAAAATAGCCCAAGTCAGTGTGTTATGTAATATTCCACCACTAATGAATTCAACATAGATTTGCATCATTGCTGTCAAAAAGCATATGGTACAGAAAGTAGTGGAGTAGTTTCCAGTCTGTCACTTAGATGGCCACGCAGGACCAGGACTCTGATTCTTTGCTGCTGCCACCTTGAGAATTTTTGTAATCTTTGGACAAGGGCTCTTGTGCTTCCATTTATCAGTGAACCCACAAATTATGTAGCTATTCCTAGATAGGCAGTTTAATGAAGCTTTTCAAAAGCAAAGGAACTAAGTACCCAGGGGCATTTTATATACTTTGGGAAAATGTTTACACCTCATACCTAATTGTCGTCTAAGACTTCAACTTTTTAAATGACAAACTTTGTACAATTCTCTCTGCATCAGATCTCCTGCGTTTTCTCCCCGTCACGAAGAAGAGTAACAATCTGAACTGTCAATCATGCAAGGGGGACAGCTGTGTGCAAATGATTTTTGGTATCTGTCAAGTCAATCCTTGGATCATTGCAGAAACCTTCTGACCTAAGACTTTCATAACAAAATAGCTCAGATTGGAAGGCATAAACATTTTAGACTTATTTTCTCAGAGTTTTGGCGGCTACAACCAAAACAGAAGTGTTGATGGATTTAGTTTCTCCTATGGGCTCTCCTAGGCTGTGAAATGGCCTTCTTTTTCATTGTCACCTATAGTCTATTCTCTGTGTATTGGTGACCCCAGCACCACAAAGACATCAGTCTTATTGGATGAGGGTCCTCTGTTCAACCCACATGGAAGCTTAGTTCGCTTTTACAAAGATCCTGTTTCAAATAGAGTTTGAAATTAGAGCTTCTCTATTGTTGAATAACACAATACAGTCAATAGCAGTGCCAGCAATAGAAGACTATTGTCCAAAGGTTATCTCTGTGCCTTCCTATCTTTGTGCCTTTCCGTGAGATGTGACTATGTCAAATCCTAGAGAAAAAAATCCTATTTTAGTTTGTCACTATTTATGAGCCAGAGAGATAGCACAACGTTAAGTCACTGTCTTGCATTGCTGACCTGGCTTGGATCTTTGGCACTACATGTGATCCCCTGAGCACTCCCAAGAATGATCCCTGAGCAGAGAGCCAGATCTAAGCTTCCATTGGTGGTGGGATTGATGCTGGAAAATTATATGTCAACAGATAATAACTGTAAATCACAGTACTTTAATAAGAAAAAAAATTATCTGGGGAAAATAATTTTAAAAAGCGTGGGATAGCCAGGTATAGGCCCAAAATCAAAAATAAAAAAGTAATAGAAACTTGCTATGGAGTACATACTATGAACAGAGGGCATGAAAGAGACTTTCAAATCTCTAGGACTTCCTTGTCCTAGAGATTGACTCATCAAGGGGTCTTGTTTGATCTGTAAGGAGGCCGATGCCCAGAGGGACTGAATTGGTATGCCAGGGATGTGCCACCCATATTTAGAAAAGGAATCTACCAAAGCCTGAACTTGTCTCTACTGCCTTTGTTTACACATGTGTGTATTGTTCACACATCACATCGGGGGGATCAAAGACCATCACGGGTTCCATTTAGTAAGGAGCAGTGGAAGGAATAGTGAGCATGAGACTCAAGGAGACTGGGCTTCGTAAGGCCTCTGAGCTTAAAATAACGCCAGCCTCTCTGAAGCACTCTGAAATAAGAGATTGGATCAGGCTTCTCTATCAAACACAACATGTGGATTTCCTTTCCCCCAAAATGTGCCCAGAAAAACATTAGGACTCTTACCTGTTGGGGCCGACAACTGTTCCCCCTGGCCAAAGGACAAAGAAGCATGACCACCAGTTCTAGAAAATCTAAGGCTTTCATCTATCTCTACTCACTTCTCTCTCCAACGCACTCCACACAAACCACCACC
This sequence comes from Cryptotis parvus, assembly GCA_021461705.1. Taxonomy (NCBI): domain Eukaryota; kingdom Metazoa; phylum Chordata; class Mammalia; order Eulipotyphla; family Soricidae; genus Cryptotis; species Cryptotis parvus. The sequence continues at coordinate 237,034 of JAJIBD010002249.1, forward strand.
AAGTCAAATCAGTTCTGCCTGAGATACTTTACAAACAGGTTGTGGGGGAGGGAGTTACAAGAGGTAAAGCCTCTTTGTTACAAACTCTGAGGTGGGAGGAAGATTCTCCAAACCTGGCAAAAACCACCAGGGGGCCATGCCCCAGCTCCAGGGCTATAGGGTGTAACCTCAGGCATGTTGTTTTCTCTCATCTTTGGCAGGTAAACAATTATTTCAATATTTCTAGTCATTTTGTATGAATACTGTAAGATAAACAGACATCTACTCCAGGGATTAAATCTATGGGGTGACTATTCTTGGGGACATCTCACTATATGTCTCAGACTATATTCCTCTCATCAGATTATTTATTCCTGATCCCCTCAGGGTCCTATTGATCTATTGCTTATCTTTGGGTCAGAACAGGGCCTGCTCCATGACCTTGTTCTCAGAACATTGTGCAGGATACTTAGTTTGACTCAAGTCAAGGTCAGGGTAATTTCATGGTTGCTTGCCCTGGGTTCATCCAGTCCCACAATGAGGCTCTCCTTTGGGGGTGTAAGGAATTAGAATCAATCTAAGGACAACTGAAGCTTTTAGCTAGGAAATATGACAGATGCCCAGGAGTAACTAATTCAGTTAGTTAACTCACAAATACATCCCTTAACTATTTTCCTGTGTCTGTGCAAAAAATCCTGTGTAGCATAAACATATGTAAAGGACTGACAAAAAAAGAGAAGCAACTCTCGTTTACAATACAAAACCCAAGGCTAGCAAGTAGGGCTGAGAATAAAGAATAATCCAACAACTACTTTTCAGTTTACAAAATACAAAAGAATAAAATAATGTCTATGAAAGGGTGACATAGAAAGAGGAACTATCCCAGTCACAATACAGTCTCATATGTTGCTCCAAGAATGCAACTCCCCCTGGGCCCAGAGCAATGCTTGATGTAAGTGCCCAAGTGCTGCTCAACATCATGATTGACTGCAGCCTGCACTGTCCAGAAGTGGGAGAGTCATCCGCTATGCCCTGATGATGTCATGCGTCTGCACCAAGCTTTGAAGAGCTGCTCCTGCAACAGCAGTAGTGGTCACAGCAATGAGTCCTAGGAGAGTAACATTCAGGAGTCTGATGCCTCATCAGGAGCACTGTAGCAGACATCTCTTATGTCCTTCAGCAGGGGAACACTGGCATTGACAGCCATACATGTAACTTAGCTTTATGTGTGATTAAAAAAACCACTTTTCATGAGTAATCAGAAGCAGAGAGCATCAGGGGCTTGGTCTGAATCCAAGCCTGGGGATGAGAAGAAAGACAGGGAGAGACTCCAATACAGATAGAGCAGGATTTCATAGTGGAAATAGTGAATCTGGGGTGTTGGCAGTGCCCCAGAAGGGAGGATTAGGGAGAAGAGCCCAGATACAACACAGACAGCCATAAGAATACACTACAAACATAAAGGTGGCCACCACACTCACACACACAGACGCACACACACGCACACACATGCACACACATGCACACCCAGACACACTAAAGCCAGAGCACATGTGTCTTTAGAATCCACAAGGCAGCCAACCTTCTCACCATCAGCCACCAAAAACACTGCTGCAACAAGTGTGCGCAGGACAAAATCCTAATTGCCATACGTAGATAATTAGATGATAGTTGAGACTTTTCTGAAAATGGGAGACACTCCTGGAAGATTCTCCTGGCAGTCTTCGAGCACCATGTGGCACCTGGGATCAAACCCAAAACATTGCAATTCATCTGCTATATCATCTTAATGATATTCCTGGTCCTGGACTTCTTTTTGAAAAATAAAATTAATTAAAATGCCCCAGACCACAGGCATCCACAGTTTTTAAAGAGGAAAAGAATACTCAACCTGCCTACTGTATGCCACAAATAACTAAACATGCTGACTTGAAAAATATTTTGTTTGTCTTTGCCTGTGTCTGTCCCTATACCTCCCTTCTGCCTACTCTTGCTTTACTCTTTACTCCTTTCTCTTCCTCCCTGGTTGCCTGACTTTTGCTACCTTATCATTTTTCTTTTTTTGGGTCACACCTGATGATACTCAAGGGTTACTCCTGGCTCTGCACATAGGAATTACTCCTGGTTGTACTCAGGTAACCAAAAGGGATGCTGGAGATCAAACCCCAGGCCTGCCGCATACAAAGCAAATGCCCTCCCCACTGGACTATTATTCCGACCCATCTTACTAGTCTATATACCACAGATAAAAAGAAATCATCATATAGTTATTCTTCTGACTACTTCACTTAACAAGATATCTTCCAATTCCATCCAATTTGTAGTGAATTGCATGATTTCCTCATTCCTTGCAGCTGCATAGTACAACATTGAGTGTCTATACTGAATTTTTATTATCTACTCATTGGAAAACTGGGTTGATTCCATAGCCTAGCTATTGTACTGAGTGCTGTAATGAATAATGGTGTGTACATGTCCTTTTTTTTTTTAGCAACCTAAACGAGACATTAAAACATTTTATTTTTTCTAAATCAACAAGTAATTTTATTTTTTTTAAGTATTTAATTATACTACTGTGATATATACAATTCCAAAGATATACAATTAAAAAGTTCATATTTGGGTTTTGGTCATACAGTGTAGCAGCACCCATCCCTCCACCAGTGCCCATCTCCCACCACCAACGTCCGTGGTTCCCTCCCTGCTCCCCCAGCCCACCTCTATGGCAGGTTCTTTATTTCTTTCCCTTTCTCTCTATTTCTTTTTTCCTTCCCTTCCAAACTATGAATTACAGAACATACATTAAAGGGTTGTCATGTGTATCTTTTTGCCTCTATTTAATGCTCAGTTCTAGATCTGTATTAGTACCCTCGACAATTGTTAGCACACTGTTCCATTTTCTGTCTTACCTAGCCTCTGACTCCCACACTCTTGTGATAATTTCCACCTTTGACAAGACCTCCTGATACATGTTTCACTTGACCTTGGATATTGATATCATAATAGTGATGTCCTTTTGAATGAATGTTTTTGTGTCCTGAGGGTAGCTGCAGAGAAATTGCTGGGGTTTGTAGCTCTTCTGCTTTTTTTGAAGACTCCACTCCCCATACCATTTTTCATAGGGGTTGGACCAGACAACATTCCCTTCAGCACTGAAGGAGAGTTTCTTTATTGCCACATCCATACCAATGCAGGTTGTTTCCAGATTGTTTTACTCTGTGTCGTTCTCACTGTTGTAAGGTACTATTTGCGTGATTTCTAAAATAATCTCCATGAAGCCCAAACCTTGCAACCCTGCTCTTGCTTCCCCAACCCCATCACTGGGCAATACCACCTTCCCCTCAACCTGTGCTGCCTTCCCCAGTCTGCCTTTCACTCTGCACCTAACCTCCTGTGGAATAGCCCCAGTGTCCTCCTCAATCTGCAGAAATCTCATCCAGCCTCAATCTGTCAGACTTCCCCATTTCCTTCCACGTAAACTGTCCCGAGCCCCGCCCCAGACATCAAGTTCTCCCACTTTGACTCCATCCCCAGTGAAGGAAACACTGAGGTTGCTTGGGGCCAACAGCGTGAGAATAACCAGCCATATTCATCACCTTGCTCCTCCCATTTTGGGTTGTTTTGGTTTGTTTGGGGACCTCACCTGGGTGGTTCTCTGGGTTAACTCCTGGCTCTGCACTCAGATATCACTTAAGGTGGGCTCAGACCATATTCGGAGATGCGGGGAATTCATCTCAGGTCAGGCATGTGCAAGACAGAGGCCCTATCTACTGTACTATCTCTCTAGCCCCACCCCATCCCATTGTAGACTAGGACACCTACCTCGTGTGTCCACTATCTGAGCTGGTCTAGTCCAGCGCTAGCTGGACTGTTTTGTAGGTTGAAAACCACTGGTGGGTTACCTTGGTCCATAGGCCTGCATGTGGGACAAGTGGATGTCCACAGGTGCTAAAAGGATGCAGAATGCTGAAGACTGATGCTCTCTTCAACTCACCTCACCCTATTTTTGTGGTGTGGGCACTAAAGACTTTACCAGCACAGGGGCCAGAGTGATAGTACAGTGGGTAGTGCACTTTTCTTGCATGCAGCCTACCGAGGTTCCCTCCTTGGCATCCCATATGGTTCCCCAGAGCACCAACAAAGTAATTCCTGAGTGCAGAGCTAGGAGTAACCCCTGACTATTGGGTGTGGCCCCAAAACAAAAAAACAACAACAAAAGCAAACAACAACCAAACAAAAACAAACAAAAAAAGACCTCACCAGCACAGCACTTATGAAAGCACTCACTGGCATTTGAACTATAGAGAAGGAATTTTGAAAAATAGATTTTTTTTCCTCTTGGGTACTGGGGAGTCCCTGCTCCCTAATTTTAGGGAAGGCGCTGAGGAGGGCTGGAAGCTAGAGAGAATACAGAAAATCCAGGTATAACAGCCTCTGGCTGAGAGTGACTCTGCTGGCAAACGGAACTATTCCCTAGTCTGTCTCTTCTGAATTCTGAGCCCCTCAATAGGACACAGCACCCTCTCCCCATTTCTCATCCCTCACATTACCCCACCTCCCAGCTGTGATAGTGAAGCTGATGCAAGGACAGAACAAAAATCAGTACAGTCATTCCTGGGTTCCTACAAAAGAGAGGTACTTGGTCACTAAAGAGCAGAGATAACTCAATCAAAGACAAAGATAATTCAGGAACCTATAGGACTGAGCTTAGCCGAGTGTGTTTTCCACAATGACCATTAGGTGTCACTCTTATGCAACTAACGATAACAGCCATAAAACTATAACTGCCATACAATGGGCGCCAGGCAAAAGACGCCGCCCACACTATAGCAACACTACCATTTTTTACTAGAACAGCTTGATCCATGTTAGGCTCATACTTTGTGCAATCCTGGAACCTTAGCCGTTCAAGAAGGTCAGAGAATGATTCTAGCTTTCTACTGATTTATCTGTCGAAACCACATCAAACTTTGATGTTTAAATTCAAAAGTGAGCAACAGTATTGATCCCCTTTGCTTTCCAGTGGCTTTGAGCAATTAGAAGTGGTTTTTTGGCACCCTTACACCAAAACTACAGACGCCATCTCTATCCAGATGGCAATGTTGAAAGGGAAAAGAGAAATGCTAAGCTTTATAAAAAGAAAGGAAAAAGAGGAGTCCTTAAAACACTGGTGTTGCACCAAATCTGGGCCTACAAACAGAAACCGGGTGGTCGAGGTTCACAGCCTTTCCCCTTCTCAGAGAAGGAATTCTGTCGCGCGTAACTGTTTCAGAAGCCAATGTCTGTACTGGCTTTTGCCTCTCCCTACGAAGGGTGGGGTAGTTTAAGAAACCCCAAAGAAATCCTTTGCCTAATTTATGTGCATAATTGAGAAGATAATAGATTTAGGGCAGGGCTATGGTTTCGCTCTTTGCTTAAATGATCCCTTGGTAGATGCCTACAGCTGGAAAAATGAAAAATACCCAGAGGCTGGATTTCTCCTGCAGTGAGCATGGATCTGCGGACCCTCTTCGGAGCACCCGAGGTGCACATCGCCCCCTCACCCCTCACTGCTCCACCCACCCTCTACTCCTGCCAGCAACTCCTGAATTGGTCCACCATGACCCTTTAGGCATGATGGAGTGAGAGATGAAAATTGTTCTGTTTTCCACCTAAACTGCTTGAGGAGGGGCTCTAAATAGAGCAATGGAGTGCTCAGTGCTTTTTTGTTTGTTTGTTTGTTTGTTTGTTTTTGCTTTTTTTGGATCACACCGGCGATGATCAGGGATTTCTCCTGGCTCTGCAGTCAGGAATTACTCCTGGTGGTGCTCGAGGGGACCATATGGGATGCAGGGGGATGGAACCCAGGCCGGCATGGGCGGGCCTCTTGCAAGGCAAACGCCCTACCCGCTGGGCTATTGCTCCGGCCTCTAATTTTTTAAATAGTGAACATTTATTTATCTATTTATTTATTTAATTGCTTTTTGGGTCATACCAGGCTGTGCTCCGGGGATACTCCTGGCTCTGCACTCAGGAATTGCTCCTGGTGGTGCTTAGGGGGCCATATGGGATGCTGAAGATCAAACCGGGTTGGCCGGTGCAGGGGCAAACGCCCTACCCGTTGTCCTATTGCTCCAGCCGCTCGGTGCTGTTATTTCCACGGCTTCTGCACCTCTTGTCTCCCATCCAGAGGTTTTTGGGTAAACACTGTTGGTCAGAACATCACTCAGGTCCATGCTGCCTCCCGGCGGCAAGTCTGAGCATCCAGCGTTTTCTCCGGGCTCATGCCCACTCTTAGGTCCTGTTAGCAACAATCTGTCATTGCATCAAGATTGCGAAGACGTCCTGGACAGCGAACACTGGGGTTTAGGCGCACAGCAGTTTCCAGTTTGGTTGGGTCCAGGCACTCACGTGGTCTCCTGAGTACTGTAGGTGTGGCCTAGGTAATAACCCCCTGAAAACAGGGCACTGACCTGCTTGCAGGTGTATGTGAACTACTGGCCTGGTGGAGGATTGCCAGGAGGGTTCCCCTCACCCATCCTGAGCATCACTCGGGAGGACATCCCCACACACACATACACAACAATTGGGTAAGCAGTTTCGATTGCTTTGTTGACCACTTTCCTTTACTCCTCTGGAAGTCATTATTTTTTGTGTATCTGAGACTCACCTTTGTTTACCAATTTTTTGATGAATAAGTTGGTCTTTGGAAAACATTTTTCAATGACCGTAGAAAACTATGTTGCAAGCATTACTACTCAGCCAATGTTTGCTACTGACTTATACGTCTAGGATCTCAGGAAGTTTTGTGTGTGTATGTGTTTGTGCGGCGCATGTGTGTGTGTGTGTGTGCGTATGTGTGTGTGTGCACGTGCGATTCTTTTGCTATGTGGAGAGCAAGCAGGAGTAGAGATTCTGAGAATTGAACCCTAGGTCTTGTAACCACGAGGCAGGCGTTTTACCAGTAGCTATATCCCTTGATGGTCACAGCTGCTCAGGAAGCACAGGCACTAGCCCAGACCATGCACATGAGCATACCCAGGCTGAGAAATAATAAAAGCCCTTGGTCTTTCTCTGGATTCTTCATGACCTCAGTAACTTCTAGAGCTCTAGATCAATCCTAAAAGTTCCAGCTGGCCCAACTTAAGATGATGAGGGATGTGAGGCTGGGTCCCTGAAACGTTGTGTGGAACAGATCCAGAGGAACATGTGATGGGAATGAGAAATCACATGAAAGCTATTTTCCGCATTGTCATGGACGTAGAGAAGGGAGTTAATGACTGCCACTGCTCAGAGTAAGGGCTGTGTGACTAAACCTGGTCACATCCCTGCCCCTAACGGTATTCGCTGGGGGAGGGAAGGGCGGATCACATTGGCAATGTTGACCTAGTTCTTCAAACAAACACCCCAAACAAAAACTGTACAAGACACGTTTCAATCTAACACACTTTATTCTTTTTTCACTTTTTTCTCTTAATTTTCAGTGATCAAGTATTCAAGATGTTGTAAACCAAGATTCATTAGTACAATAGATTCCATTAAACACAAGGGAAGTTATACATCTTTTTAAATTACCCTAAGAGGTCTCCAAATAAATATTTATTTTAAAAATCACAGAATCAAACTCCTTTATAAAACAACTCAAAACAACCTTTCATCACAAGCACACCTCTACACACAAAACACACACGCCGAGCACACACTCCACAAGGATCCTAACGCCAGTTTATTTGACACAATATTATATAGTTCTTGGACTGAAGAGAAGGAAGCTGACCCGCCTGCTTCGTGCTTCATAGTCAACATCTGGGGTCTGGGGGTAGAGGTATTTTTCAAATGCCCACTAGAAAGCCTTACCAGTTACTATTTTTTATCTCTAGATACAAGTTTTATTTTTTTTTTTTTTATTTATTTTTTTGCTTTTTTGAGTCACACCAGGCAATGCTCAGGGGTTACTCCTGGCTCTGCACTCAGGAATTACTCCTGGCGGTGCTTCGGGGACCATATGGGACGCCGGGGATCGAACCCGGGCGGCACAGGCCAGCCGGCGTGCAAGGCAAAGCGCCCCTACCTGCTGGGCTATCGCTCCGGCCCAGTCTAGATACAAGTTTTAAGCATTTTTGTTTACCCCTTTGGTTCAATACATCCTTGCAATTGCTGTAGTTTTCAATATCTTCCTCTTCATTTTAAAAAATATATAATAGTACAATACCAGAGAAAGACAACAACTTCAAAACCCCAATATGAAAACACCTTACTTGGGTGTAGGTTATTTTTGGAGAATAAGAAAAGATTATCTGAAATATGTTCTCCTCTTTCTGAAATTATCTGGAGATCTGGTTATTCTTATAAGATAAATAACAAAAGCACTGAGTTGTCCATAGAAAAAGTATCTTCCCTTTCACTTTTCTTTTTTTGCAGCATCAAGATTGTGGGTTTCATGGAGTTGTGAGAGCAATGAAAGCTTGTTTTCTGGGAAATTCTCCAGGTTTTCAAAAGTAGAGCAAGCACATGCAGCCCCTTATTAGTGAAATACTCTGAGTTAGTGGCATGTTTTCTGTAGTGAGCATGCATCATCAAATGCGTTTTAGCACCGAGGCATAGATACATTTCCTATGTTGCTAAAGCAAATACCCAGGGAGAGCTTTTGTCTTACTTGACCCACCCCAGAGTTAAGTAAAAATGAAGTATTCAAAATAAGCTTTTCAGACATACACAGATCCGATACCCATGGAACAAGAAAATGGGACAGAAAGAATCAACAGCTTCCTGGAAGGTGGGATAGGGAAGAAAACAGAAATGGTAAAGTAAAGCTCGTGAGGCCACTGTACCTCCTAGCCCAGGCATCCCTTCCATTCTCAAAAGGGAAAATACAAATGTTTGTAAATTCTTCTATCTGGTCTGAATAACAGAAGGAGCAAACTTAGGCAAATTTGGAAATAGTATGGTATAGTGGGAGTTATTACTTAGAATACTCAGTATGCACCTATATATCAGTAATTTTGTTCATGTTTCTGTGCTAAGATATTTTAAATTCATGTAAAAATCACAAATCAGAGTTAGCTAGCAGCTTGAGCTTGAGCTCTTCTATTGCTCTTGGGCAGACTACAGAAATTTCTACAAATGCTTCAAACCAAAGCGAAGTTCAAAATATGATAACTCCTTTGCTGGAGCATGTACAGATGGTACACAAGAGTCTCCATGCAAAAATGTTCGTGCTCCACCAAGAAAGCAAACTGGAATTTTAGACTTGGAAAAGAAAATGTCCTTGGTAGTTGGTGACTAGATAAGGACCGTCACTGCCATTACTACAGCCTTTTCTGGGTAATCCCATCTCTGGTTGCTGTCACTTCAAAATGCAAGCTACATGTTTAATACCACAGCTACCTACTAAGGTAACATCTGTTTTTGTTTTTGTGTTTCTTTTTTGGGTCACACCTGGCGATGCTCAGGGGTTACTTCCGGCTCTGTACTCAGGAATTACTCCTGATGGTGCTCAGGGGAGCACATGGGGTGCTGGGGATCAAATCCAGGTCGGCTGCATGCAAGGCAGATGCCCTACCTGCTGTGCTATCGCTCTGGCCCCAACTAAGGTAACATTTGGATCAGAAGTATGGTAACTAACATAAAACTTTCATTGACCATGTAACCTTTTGGACATATGGTCATTAAAAACTGAATCAGAAAGCTTAACAAGAACATTCATCAAAATACCAAATAGAAGTGTTACCATCTGAAAGAGGAAGGGGGGGGGACACATCTGAAATCCCCACAATCCCCACAAGCTCAGGTTCAATACCCTTCAGCTTCCCCCACCCCCACCTTTCACTTCCTCACGATGTTTCATGGCAGAAACTGCCGAGATTCAATGCTAACACCAAATTTGGATTTGTTCTATGTTAAATAACTATACACAAACACTTGAGGTATGTTATGGCAATTTTGACTACAGCACTTGGCTAAATAAATATTAATTTACCTAGAAATCTAAACATTACATTTTGATGTTCCCTATAGTTTTTTTCTAGTGTACACAAATAAATTATACTACTGTGTTCAGAACACAGCAGAAAAGAAAAAGGCTTTAATCTTACTGAGAGTCTTATCTTGCCTTTGTCAGCTAAAACTATTAAATATTCTGTAGTGTACAAAGAGAGCACTGGTTATGGAGTAACCAGTGTCTGAATTTTGTTGTCCATACAACAATCCTAAGCAAGTTATTTTACTTCAACTGACCTTCAGTTCTCATGAGCTGGTCCTTGAAAATGAATAAAATTAGCTTACAAAGTTATTAAGAAAAATCCTATATGTGATTTATTTTAAGAATTTGATACAATGCTCTGCAGAGACAATGCTCAAAAAATGCTAATTTGTTTCCTCACTCTTCTTCCTCCCACTTTAGTTCTGAGTTTACAAGAATTAAATTGCTTTAAGAATTAAACCAATGGGGATAGTGATAGTACAGCAGGGAGGGCGTTTGCCTTGCACTCAGCCAACTTGGGTTCGATCCCGGCATCCCATATGGTCCCCCAAGCACCACGAGTGGTAATTCCTGAGTTCAGAACCAGGAGCAACCCCTGAGCATCTCTGGGTGTGACCCAAAAAATAAAGCAAAAAAAAAAATTTTAGAGAGGCTCAGGGTTTGTGCTACAACCACCCACTCCCAACCCCTGTGAATTTATAGTGCTTAACACTAGGATATTATATTTGCAAATTAAAACCAAATAATACATTAATCTACAGAGTTCGTAAAAAAAAAAAAGATGATTTTTCCCAAAGCTAGTAATTAGAGGGCCAGAGCACCAGCACAATGGGTAGGGCATTTGCCTGCACACAGCTGATTAGGGTCTGATCCCTGGCATCCCACATGGTCCCCTGAGCACTGCCAGGAGTGATTCCTGAGTGCAGAGCCAGGAGTAACCCCTGAGTATTGACAAGTGTGACCCAAAAAGCAAAAAAAAAAAAAAAAATTAAAAGCTAGTAATTAGAAGATCAAACTCACAGACAGTGGCAATTAGAACTTCTAGAAGGAGCAATGACTATAAAGTATCATGACCAGACAAGCATGTAAGCACCTCACATATACAATTTACTGGTGTTGTCTAATACAGTCACTTTGGTTGACAAATTTTGGAATCCAGTCCAGTTATTATTGGAATCCAAAGCAGCTAGGGAATACTCTGAATTGTTGCTTATTCCTAAATGTCAATCTCCCATGATTTTTGCTATCCTGTATTCACCAAAAGCACATCAATGATATACCTATTTATAACTGTTGTATACTCAAGAAATACAATATTAACATTGTGTATGGGGTAAATTTCCTTGAGTTTCTAGCCTAATCATCCTGAAGGATTTTGTAGAACAGCAAGCAATAATTCGGTAAAATAGCACCTGCTGTGTAACCTTGCTCAGTCAATAATCGCAGAGCCTGATTACTATTAAAAATAGAAAAATGGAGCCTCTCTATTGACACCTAGTGAGTCCACCACTTTCCCTATCCTGTAGTCCTGAGAATGAGTCCTTTTCGATAAGTACTGTCAAGAAGAAAGAAATTCTAAGTATATTGTCTGACAATTCAGTAGTAGCACACCAGACTGGATGGCATATAATTCTGAAACCAATCAATCTCAATTAACAAAAACATTAACACAGAAGGTGTAACTTGTAGCAATATTTTAGTAATCTCTCAGACAGGACTTAATGTTCCCATGCTGAGACACAACAATTTTTACTAATTTTCTTCTAAGGAAATATTTTGTGATCATTCTTTTAGTAATTCATTAGTAAGAAGAATATAAAATAAATTAGTGTGGGCTTGCTATGGGGGCAGCCCTGAAGGGTGGTTTGGAAAATTGAAGACAATGGTGGAGAGGGTGTTAGTGGTGGTGGGATTGGGGTTGGATAACTGAATGCCTTCCATTCAACATGGGGTTGGAATACTGAATTGAGAAATCATCATAAACTTTGTAAACCATGGTGTTCAAATAAGTGTGCACAGGGGGATTCTAAACGAGTTGAAATATAGAATCTTACCTACATAAAAGTGTCAATCCTACCCAATCCTCTTGATACAGTTCCTTAACAATTGAGGGAGGGATCAAGACAACAGCATTCCCCCAACCTTGTCTTTAATTCCAACAGAAAGGGAAACTTCCTTTGTAAAGGATTAAGGATTTCCCATAGAGGAACATGGAAGTCCCACAGTAGACAGCAGCTTATTCAGTAATATTCTCTGAAGATCTTCAATATGCACCACACTGACCAAAGTCTGACACACACAGATGCAGTATGGCAGCGATGAACGGTTCTTGCAACAGAGCTTAATAGAATTGCTCAAAGGGAATTCTTCATACTCTAAGATTAGGTTTTAATCTAACAGCCTTAATTCTCTCCACCAACAGTGTATAGCCAAGAGAACCATTTAACCAATGCCATTTTAGGTAGCAAGGAAAATAGTCTTATTTCCAGGGATGATGTACAACTCCACTGATGCCATAGAAGATGGGATGCAAAGAGTCTGAATCATGGGACAATCAGACCTGTCTTTTGAAGAGCAGGAACCACCAAGGAAACCACCCCCCCAAAATTAGCCCTACCTATACAAGCTCCATGGCAGACCCAGGTCATAATCATATTGGTAGTTTTCCTTCTAGTTCCTCCCAAAGTTGAGGAGCCAGATTCCATGAGTTTAACTTGCTCTCATCAGTCCCAAGTATAACTGTCAAGAGACAATTATCTTAATAGTCATTTAAAGAGCTTTCTGTGAGGTGCCTAAGTCAACATGTTAGGCTGTAAGAGTGGAAAGGGTGATGAATAATGAATGCAAAGTGTATTCAGAAACATAAACCTCAGACTTACTTCAGGAAGGTGATTGTAGGATGGAATCAAAGGGAGGTTTACAATGATTCTATCACAGATAAACTAGGATTCAGTGTGATAGACCAGTTTATTTGAAATAACTTCCTATCACTATTTAGGGCCATATTCTATATCCAGCATACAAATCTCCTTCCTGTATATTCAAAGTAAATTTTATATCCCAGGTACAGCATTATTCATTTTATTTATTCATTTTAGTTTGCAGACCACACCCGAGTAGTACTCAAGGCTTACTCCTGGGCCTGTCCTCAGGAATCACTCCTGGTGGTGCACAGAGGACCATATGGGATGTCAGGGATCGAACCCACCTCCGCTGTGTGCAAGGCAAGTGTACTACCTGCTGTATTATCTCTCTGCCACAGCTTTACTGATTTTAATTATTCAATTCTCGGGGCAATCACAAACATTCCTAGTAATTAAAAACAAAAAAAAAATACATTTGTTAGTACTTCCAAGAATATAACTAAAATGACCAGGTATAATGATCTTGTCTAGAATTTCTTTTTTTCGACTATTTCAAGTATCAAGAACACAATTCTTTACTACCTTTACATGAGCACTTGAGAGTGAAAAGAATTTTTTGCAACAACTTTCTTGGATGAGAAAGTCATCATTTTGACCTTATTATGCATCTCAAATGACAATTTTTAGCCATATTGTTTAGCACACTCGTTTTAAAGCCCCTTAACAAAAGTTAAGTTTATATTCAAGCTATCAGGTTTGTGATTCAGCAGCCTTTTTAACTACTTTATGTGGACACACTAAGAGAGAATATGTGTTCTGAAATAAAGTAGCCATTTCTTTATCATGCAATGCATATGATTCCTTTGAAGCATTTGAAGAATTCTACCTGATTTATAATGCTGCTATGACTTAAAATGCTATTAACAGTACTTTAAGGAAAACTTGCTTCCTCTTTTCAAAATTATATCAGTTTTAGTCTCTGAAAGCAAAGATAACATGCTGCGATTACATTTCTCCGATCAAATTGCATAGTTGAGGCAAATTCATTTGTGCTTTGTAGCAAAACTCACAGTACGTGCCCAGATCTTAGAAGCTTCCATTTGTACATGAAAAGTCATGGTCAAGCTCACCTTGGCTTGGAGTGTATGCTAATGGTATGTGCTCCATTGTACTCCCCATGATTCCATTCACCATGTACCCTAGCCTTATACCCTAAGACAGCGTATGCATTGAATTATCATAGCATAAATGGTAACAAATCTATTGAAATGCTCCTCTCTGGAGGAGGGCACAAAAGGCTCTCAGTCTTGTTGAGGTATCCGCCCTTAGTCCATAGCGGCTGTGTGTACTAAGTTCCGTTGGTTTGAGGGCTGTGTCCTTGGAGGTTAAAAAAAGAAAAGAAGGCACGGTGTTTCTCAAGCCACCATACTCGACTCAACCAACAAACCCGAGTCTTCGTTTCGGCTTCTGGAAGGATGCTACATGGCTGCAGGGCTTTCTTCCAGCCCCGGCTCTGGGGAGGGAGTTATTGCTTCTGGGAAGGGCCCCGGGTAGGTCTGTGCTATGGAGTGGATCCCTTTGTGCAGACTGGTTTCTTCGTGGAATTCTCCCTGGGTGCTGAAAGCGGGGCATGATCTAGTCGGGCGTATTTATTAGCACTGTCGGTGTGGACCATCTCACTCACGGTGCTCAGAGGAAATTCTCTCCATCTCTCTGCCTCTGGAGGCCATCCTCCTTGTATTTAATGGAGTACCATGCCAGAAAAATAAAAATAAAGCCCACAAATTTGAGGCCAGCCGCCAAACCAAAATAGACGAACCGGAAGGGCGTCACGTTGTACTCCCAGCAGGAGCCCTGCACGCCCCGCATTCCTGCTGCCAGAGCATGCACGTGGTGTCGATGACGGCGCCCAAGTAGATGGGAGTCGGAATGTGCGCTAGGGCGGGGACAGAAAACACACAAGCACTGAGCAAGGCAGTGACGTTTATAGAGTCGCTAAACGCGTTTCTAGCGTTAATTCTTTTTCTAATCGAATCACCATGAGAGAGTTACAAAGCTGTTCCTGATTGGGTTTCAGTCATACAATGTTCCAGCACCCGTGCCTTCACCAGTGTATGTTTCTCACCACCAATGTCCCCAGTTACCGGTCCACACCCCTCCCACCCCGGTTTCTATGGAAGCCACTTTTCTCCCCCCCAGCCCTCCATATTTTTTTGGGCATTATGACTTGCCAGAGACTCACAGACATGGGGGCAGAGCTGCTACTTGCTCTCCCTGTGCCCAGCCGCTCACGAGGCACCCAGGAGGGATGGCGGGTTCTAGCCCTGGCCCGCCACCCCAGCAGAGCCTTGCAACAAGCCAGATGACCCCCCCACTCCATGAGGGCCTCCATTTTCCACATCCGGACTTCCCCCTCTTCAGAACTCCACCCAGCAGACCAGCCTATCACAGCCCCAGCTTGCATGGTCGCTTGCTGCCATGCTGTTCATCAATAAATGCTGGACTTAAAGATGACTACAAGAGTATGCTACCTGCACGGCAGAGCCTGGCAAGCTACCCGTGTTGTATTTGATATGCCAAATACCAGTAACAATTATAGACCTCATTCGGAATGGATTGAGGCTCTTTATGTTCCTGGAACAAGCAGATGCCCTTGGGCTCTACTAGCATGAGACAGGTCATATGGAGATGTTACTGGGGCTCGCTCGAGCAAATTGATGATGAACGGGAAGACAGTGATACAGTGATTATGGCTTGCCAAACAGATACTTAAAGGTTATCATGTATACCCCTTTACCTCCTTTCAGGACTCAATTCTTGTCCAGAGAGATCTTTTCCGATTATTATTTTCACAGTGGTCCCTTCTCTATTCTAACTGTTCTAGGCTGCCCACATACTTGTGTGACGCTTCCAGCTGTCAGGAGGACTGTGGGCCAGTCCCTCCTGCCCGTTTCTTCTGTCATTGAGTACTGACTGTACTCATTTGTGAGGATATAAAATAAAATGGGATCGGAGTAGCTTAACTTTACATTATTTTTTTTAAATTTTGGAACCATACCCAACAGGGCTCTGAGTGTACTCCTGGATCTATGCTCAGGGATTACTCCTGGCGTGGCTCAGGGGACCATGTGGAATGCCAAGAAGCAAACCCAGGCCAGACACATGCAAGGGAAGTGCCCTACCCACTGTACTACTTTTACAAAATATCTACCTACTTTTAAATATCTGTCGACTTTTAAAAATTATCTCATCTGGGACGGAGCGATAGTCCAGTGGGTAGGGCATTTGCCTTGCATGCGGCCAGCCTGTGCCAGCCCAGGTTCGATCCCGGCATCCCATATGGTCCCCCGAGCACTGCCAGGAGTAATTCCTGAGTGCAGAGCCAGGAGTAATTCCTGAGTGCAGAGCCAGGAGTAGTAACCCCTGAGTGTCGCTGGGTGTGACCCAAAAAGCAAAAAAAAAAAAAAAAAAAAATCTCATGTTATCTCTTTCATTTACTATGAAATATTCACAAAATCATTAACATTTAAAAATCTTCCATTTCATGACTCAGACAGAATATATTATCAATTGTGAAACATAAAAATATCAACCACTAAAAATACAAATAAGGAACACTTTTAAACCTCAAATCAGATTGTGGTGTTGAAAGAGATAATATTCAGACCTTTTTTTTTAATCCCCTGAAATTCAGTGCATTTAATTCTTGTGTGTTAGTCCCTGTATACAGAAAGAATATGAGAGAAGCATTGTCCCTTTCAATCAAAAAGCACATCAAATGGCAAGTCTAGTAAGGCATTGATATGGAAATAATTATGGTATAAAATTCATCTTTGGAGCCTCTGAAACATCTGTGATGAGTAGTGACTTTGTTGTTCAAGCTACGATTTTTTTTTTACTCGCATAAGAAAGTCAGTCAAAAAGACTCATCATAGGCTTCCTTAAACTTTCTTTGTCACTTGGCCAAAGCGCGAGTGTATCCTCAAAGGACTCACCGTACAAATATCTTCCCCTCCTTTAAATATGTGGCTCTCACAGGACCCATTCTACTCTCAATACATTTTATATATACCTGTTTTTATCTAGTATATCAACTATCACATAAATTTTTAGTAGCTCACAAATATTACTTCTATATGCCTCTAAAATAGAGAATTTCTTTAATTCTTTATTTCCCAAGGACCTATCAGATCAGTCCCTGAATCCTCAATAATTTACAGAAAAAAGTGATGGGAGGAAGGGAGCAAAGAGGCATGAAAGAAGAAGAAAAGAGAGGAGAGGAGGAAGGGAAGGCTTGGTGGGCTAACAGTACAGGTTGCACAATTCCTTTTTAAACTCATGGTACTCATCTCAATATGGTCTACTCACTGCAATGAAAACTTAACATGATTAAAGTACTTAAAACTGTTTCACAGCTAGTGAAAGAAACATTATTATTATCATTATCATCATCATCATCATCATCATCATTATTATTTTGCTTTTTTTGGGTCACACCCGGCAATGTTACTCCTGGCTCTTTGCTCAGGATGCCGGGGATCGAACCCAGGTCAACTGCTTGCAAGGCAAATGCCCTACCCACTGTGCTATCACTCCGGCCCCTAATTTGTTGTTCTTGTTCTACTTTTTCATAGTCAACAGAACTTTGGGTTGCCTAAATATTCAGTGCCCGAGACACTTCCGCTCCTTGCATTTTCTTGATGTTGTATTTACTGACTTACCTTTACCTCCACATCCACAGAGTGATCCCCAACTCCATGCATTGTTGATAGACCCAGGAAAAGGAAATTTTTTTTCTTTTCCTATTTACTACTTTACTAAACAATTTATTTCGTGAAAATACAGTTTTATACAGAAGCATAAGGCAAACTCCCCTTCTTCTCAAAACTGATTTACATATTTATTTATCTTGTTATTATTGAATTTTTCCATTATCAAAGGGACATTTTTATATTTCCAATAATTTTAAAATATCATAGCTTAGCACAGTAAGAGTAATAGTATGAGTAATTACGCATAGTAATAGTATGAATCTATTACTAAAAGATAACTGAAATGAAGTTCAGGAGGACTGAGTCATGGTTGGAAGCTTGCCACAAAGTCGGGGAGGGGGAGAGGGCAGTTAGGATAGAGAAGAGACCACTATGACAATGACTGCTGGAAATAATCTCTCTGGACAAGCATTGAGTACTGAGAGTAGATAAAGGGATATACATGATAATCTTACAGTACCTGTATATCAAACCATAATGCCCAAAAAAGGAGAGGGGGAATGAAGAGAGAAAAGAAAAGTGCCTGCTATCCAGGCAGACTGGGGTTGCGGGTAGGAATGTACACTGGTGTAGGGACAGCTGTGTTACAACATTGTATGACTGAAATTCAATCATGGACAACTTTGTAACTATTTAGCTCATGATGAGTTAATAACAAATTTTAAAGATTTAAAAAATCATAGTTTAGGTGAGATGGTAACAATATTGTTAACATTTGTGGTATTGATAACCAAGTTACTGTACATCCCAGTATTGTGCTCCCAAATGGAGTCTGAGATTTACCACGCTAACACCCGGCACCCTCTGACCCCACCATCAACCCCATGGTCTGCCTGGTTGGCCAAGATCAACAAGCATCACCCCCTGTACTCTTGAATTTCTCCACCCACCCCACCCCCAAAAAGAACCAAAAAAGAAACTAAAAGTACAGAATCAGAAGGGCCATTCGTGGTGCAATATTTCTCACAACATAAGGAACTGAATCCAAGTTTATGCTCAAAGTGAAAAGAAACTAATTTAAAGTTAGTTTTGTTTTGTTTCATCAACTGACAGATTGATTTTTTAGAAAATAAGGAAATCGCCCTCAACATTAGTCTATAAATTCTTAGCTGCTAATATCAGCAAGTGACTTGACTGCTATTTTGAAAGTACACTGGGAATTTGCCATGTTCAAGGTGGAATGAAGAAGCATACTTGGAAATTTAGAAACATACCAAGTGTTCTCAACAAAACAAACTGCATCCCCAGCGCAAAAGGTCTCTCCTCCTCTTCCACGGACCTAAGGCGAAGGGAAAGAAAGATGTTTACAACAATGGTTACCAGAAACTGAATCCATCTAAGCCTGCCAGGACAGAGCCTGGAACCAGAGATGCTGTACTCATTTCACCTGCTAGAACATATGAACTTGTTTAAATGCAAGAACATACTAACAACAGCCAAGCAAATCTGCTCTTGGCTAGATCAGTGAATAAAATCTTGCCCCAGTGAAGACGCCAATGAAACTCTATTAGCTCTCATTGCTCGTTGTTTCCAGATAAGTTCTATAGAGTAGCACTTCCAACCAGTTCATATGACTCCCTATAGGCAGTCGGATACCCCAAGGAGACCACGAGTGAAGAAAGTCATGTAAAAAGGGGGCCACGACACAAGAATGAGGACAAGCGATGGGGGGGGCATGGCAAAGAAACAAAGAAGGTCCTGATCAGAAAAACAGTTGAGAAACTAATATAGAAGATAAAGTTTTTGTGGCAAAAGATGGAGAAGTGGTTCTTCCTGCATTTATGAAATAAATTTTATTTTTATTTTTTGGGTTTTTTGTTTGTTTTGGGTCACCCGGCAATGCTCAGGGGTTAATCCTGGCTCTGCACTCAGAAATTACCCTGGCGGTGCTCGGGGGACCATATGGGATGCCGGGATCGAACCCGGCCGACATGGGCTGGCTGCGGCAAGGCAAAAGCCCTACCCACTGGGCTATCGCTCTGGCCCTAAATTTTATTTTTAAAAATAGCATTTTCTCCTAGGGATAGAGAAATAGTACAGTGGGTAGGGAACTTGTCTTGCACTAGGCAACCTGGATTTGATCCCTAACATCCCAGAAGGTTCCCCAAGCACTGCCAAAAGTAATGCCTGAGTGCAGAGTCAGGAGAATATCCCTGAGTTTTGCCAGGGGTGGTCCAAAAACAAGCAAATAAACAAATACTAATAAAATAGAATTTTATTCTAACTACTGTTGCAAGACACCTAAAAGCCTAGGCCTCTGCATCTTCCCTGGATTGCCTCCTGCAGGTCACTTCATAGATAGGGGGTAGTCTGAATGTGACAGTCTTACCTGACCATGTATTCTGTACTAGCTGGCATAAATATTCTCTCATGCTACCACAATCATTGTGGGACTAGCTAGATCTTACCAGCATATTTGCCTGGCCACGTTGGATTTCTAAGTAATTAGACCAGAGAGAAATGCTGTTTGCCTCCAAGCAAGCAAGCATGGCTCCCTGATAACTCAAAGGCAACTAAAATACAAAACTACCGTGAAGTAGATGAGACTCTTGTGAAGGCTTGGAGAAATATTTAACTGGCATTAGTATTAGTCTTTGGTACAGAGACATGCCATCTCAGAAACCCCTTTCTCTACCCTATAAAGGCAATTCCAGGCAGATCTTGGCTCAAGATATTAGGTGAGGTGCTGGGAGAAATTACCTGAGGGCATTTGATCCTTCCTGCCAGGGGAAGTTACATTTAGCATATAGCTTCTCCCAGCTCTGCTAGGAGGCTTTGAATTAGCTCTGGGTCCTTGTAAACAGCCAGATGGTCTCCTGAAGTTGCTACATTTCTACAGAGCTATTTTCCTGTTTTCATCTCTAGATAGCCCAGCCCAGAATGGGCTGGGCTGGGAGTTTGGGCGGATTTCTGGCTATAAGATAAGCTGCAAGAAGAAAGAGGCTCTCTCTCTCTCTCTTCCTTCTCTCTCTCTCTCTCTCTCTCTCTCTCTCTCTCTCTCTTTTTCCCCCTTTTGCCATTTCAACTTCCCTTGGTGTTTTGCTTCTCCGTTCGCTCCATTCTCTGTTGGACCTCAACACGTGGTGGCAGCCATCTTGGCCTACACCTGGCTGGGGCCTAGCTGGGAACCCAGAGTCCGGAGGTTTTCACTGCTCTTGGATTGTATATTGGAACCTGTGATAGTAAAGCTCTTTTAAAACTGCATTAGATTCCTGACTCTTCATCCATTCCCCCCCAGCCGGAGGTAGAAGGGAACTTGCTTCCCCGCACTGTCGGGGGACCCGGCAGCGCTCCCCAACAAACTACTGCACATCCCCCATTTTTATTCAAGCTAAAAATTATGCACACAATTTCTCAAGGACAAATATATAGAAAAAATTAAAAAGGTATAGTAAAAAGATCTAGGAAATGGGTCATAGGTTACAGCCATCTCATTTTTCCTTCTTTTCATACAGCATATGCTTTCCACATGGCAGGAAGATTAGAGCATATTGATTTTGCAATCAGCAAAGATTAAAGCGCTCCTTTTCAAAAAGTTTGGGGTGGAAACCAAGTGGCATTTTTTCATGTCTCAGCACTCTAAAATAGGAGGCCCTTATCCGGGTTGTTCAACCTCTCTCACAGACATTAAATTCAAACATAAATTCAAAGTATATGGATTATCTCATGCTATTTACCTTATTCTTCCTTCCCATACACACAGGGTTCTAGGTCTATGATGCAAACTCTCATGTGTTCACCTTTTTTCCCCAGCTCTGTATTTTCTCATAGCGATTTGCCCAATGCCTCAGAGAGGGCCATCTCTCTCAGTGATACCTACTGCTACCTACTGAGTAATGAGACAAATAATATTTTGGACTTGTTCCATGGTGTATTTTTACTAACAAATACAAAATTAGCTAAAGTCCTCGAACAGCTTCCCATAGAAGAAAACCCAGAATAGGCAGGCTTAGCAGCCCGCTGTCCAGCTAAGCTAATTCCACTGGGCTCTTGTGCCCTCCAGCATGGGGAAGACAGAGGACGGGGAGGAGACAATGGGAAGAACAAGGACTGACTCCCCCATCTCGCCCCTTCACTGTTCTGCCATGCCAAGTCCCGAAAACTACTCTCCTCACCTGACCACACTACCCCTCTCCTAGTTTGTCCTCTGCAATCTCCTTTTCTTTCTCAAAATTTATTTTCCTTTCATTGTTGTTGGGGTAACAGTGTTCCTGCTGATGATTTTGGTGCACAAAGTAACTGCACATCCACCACCAAAGTGCCCACTGCAGTTTTGAACATGTTTGTTTAGAAGTGCTAGCAGTGGAGCCAGAAAGACACAGGGGGTGAAGGCACTTGCCGTGCATGCCGCTGACATGTATATACCCCCAAGTACTGCAAAGAGCGGTCCCTGAGTACAGAACCAAAAGGAAGTCCTGAGAACCACCAGGTGTGGCCAAACAACAAAAACAGATAAAGTACTAGTACTATCATTTTTACTCGTGTCCGTTTAAGATACCTCCAGATCTCTTACATACACAACAACAAAAAGCCTCACACAAATGGGATCTATACGCAGAAAGAAAGCACAGTGTGAGCAACTAAAAACTGATATTCCCCAACCTGTTTTTCCTTGATTTAACTCCAAAATATTTTTGCTGCTAGCATAACTGAAATCAGCATTTTGAAATGTAGACCCAGCCATCAACTGTCACTGATCCGGGAGGATTAGCCTCTATAAGGGTGGAGGTACTATTTTGGCAGTGGCCATGATTCAGCAGCTTCCCAAAAGGACCTCCAGGTCCTCCTGGGACCAGGCTTCTTGATGCAAGGTGGGTCAGTTTTCAAATCCCCAACATGAACATCTCAAAGCAGAGCCTTCAGATCCCACTGGTACCAAAAGAAGTTCCATTCAACTATCAGAACAGAACTCATCTCTATATAGAAAGCCCAGGAACGTGTCTTCCCCCTTTGTTTCTCTAAAGTTTCCCAGAAGAGCCTGAGATACTTAACTGCACCCATCCTTTTCTCTCTACCATGTCAGGTTCCAGGACTGGAACTTAAGTTCTGGCAAATTTGAGTAGTTTAACGCCTGCTACAAGCTGAATATCGTACTCACCTGAGTGTGACTATGATGGCTGAAGGTTGTGCACATGCTGTGATAAAGGTGACGATGAACAGGAAAACTAAGAACGGGATGAGGGTATTACAGGTGCGTTTACACTTGCCAGATACTGCATAGCCATTCTCGTTAGGATGCGTTTTACAATGACCACACGGAGCTGGCTGCGCTGGCCCACGGTGGGCGGAGTGATCACCTGCCGACTCTGAACGCAGGCACACTCTGTGTAGTTCCGTATCTGAGGGATAATAAAGATCGGTAATACACTCATCAAAGTCAAAATCTAGCCTAGAAACATTAGGACAAAGATCAAAAGCAATCTGTATTTTCTTATTTTTTTTTTATCTTGGGGTCACACCTGGAGATGCTCAGGGATTACTCCCGGCCCTGTGCTCAGGAATTACCTGGCAGTGCTAAGAAGGACCATATGGAATGCCGAGGATGGAAACCAGGTCAGCCACGTGCAAGGCAAACACCTACCCACTGTACTATTGCTCCGGCCCTGTATTTTATTCTTTCATGTGGAAGATGCCATTGAAAACATATTTTTATTGCTATTAGTAAGAGTCCAAAGATAGATGTCAGAATCTAACAATACAGAAATCTACCAGGTCAAGCTTAAACTTTGCAAATTTTTCCATACCCAATTCTATAGCATTAACATTCCACTTTGGGTCATAATTACGTGCTGCTTCTCCTGTTCAGTAACTCGTAGCCTTCCATTTCTGGGCGTCTCTTCAAAACAGGAATTAATCCCTTTTGATTTTTTGTGCTCCTCAGAGCACCACAGATCACCCTGAATGCACTGATGAATCAAAATTAAGTATTTACCTAATCAATGCAGACAATTCCTTTCAAATATGATAAATCTGAATAACAAAAGAGTGAATACATCTTGGCTGTTTCATTTGAAACTAGCTGGTTCCAGAACCTGAAGTATTTTAATTAATCAGAACAATCTATCTATAAAATATTTTACTATAAACTATCAAAACATACAGGCAGTGAGCAAATATGAAATGGACCAAATGTACATAAATATGGGGAACTATTTGGTAGGTGACCAAATAGTACAGGTGTACTAAGGAACTTCCAAGCTCTTCTTAGCAACAGGTAACAAGCACCCATGAACTGACTCACTCCCAAGAAAGAACTGAGTCATGTGGAACAGGTTTCATTGTCTTTCAACCTGTTACACACTGGATTTCACCAGTCACATAATTGGGAATCAGCAACAGAATTTGAAAATAAAAAGAATTATTGTAGTTTAGGTAATGGTTTACAGTGGTGTTGACAGCTGTAGTGTTGGCGTAGTCACCTCAGCACCACCATCACCAAGGTGCCCACGGCCCCCACCCACATATGCCTCAGTGTCACCTCCAGTACGCCTGCTCCCTGACTAATCTGGTGCTCTCAGTGTTTGCTCAAGGACCGGCATTTGGTATAAGTTAATATTATCTGTCTCTTATTTTGTTTCCCTCAACACCACTGATGAATGACATCACCCAGTGCTTGTCCTTCTCATTCTGGATTACTCCTTTCAGGATGATATCATCCACATAAGCAACAGGAACTCATAATACATCGCAGTAATTTCAAACTAGGAAATCAAGAAGATATCCCACAAGCACATGGGGAATGGTATCCTTCTTTTATCACTTGTGCAGAACCAACAAAGGCACCTTAACCTTTTCATTAGAAAAGCCACATGAAACTGTCCTTGTGGGGGAAACCCATTAGAAAAAAAAAATATGGAATCCACCTCCCACAGTATCTCAGTCTATTCATAATTTACATGGAAGGGAATTCTCAAAATAGCCTATTCTAGAAGTGACAGAAATATCTTTACTCTGAAAGCAGCTTTTGTTTTTTTAAATAAAGTCTGAACTGACAGTCTAGAAGAAAGCGTTAGCCCATCTTCAGACTCATCAGGAGAGGTGCTCTCCGATTACCTTCTATCAGCACCAAATGCGGTCAACTTAATCTTCAAATTCATCACAAGGACATGGTCAGAACCAGAGATGAGAAACCTAACACACAGCTTGATCAGGTTTCACTGAGTAAGCACAGAACATAAAGTAGGGAAGAGCTGATACAAAATGAAATTGCTCTATCCAAATGTCCCCATTATCCCAGAAGAGAGAATGGGATAGCACTGCATAATTTTCTCCAGTCTGGAATTCTATAAGAAGGAATTCTATCTATTATTTCGATTTTTTGAAAGAGAACACTGAAGTCAAACATCGGCTCATGGATGATACTTTTCCTGGTCCCAGAATGGGGAGTTAACATCCATACACGGCCAGAGTGATAGCACAGCGGGTAGGGCATTTGCCTTGCACATGGCCGACCGGGGTTCGATCTCCGGAATCCCATATGGTCCCCAGGCGACGCCGCGGGGTCCCCGACGTGCAACAGAGGTTGTCTTCACCTCCGAGACGCGGGAGAAAGATGAAAACTCACGAGTCCGGTGCAGTTCCAAAATGGCTTTTAATAGTACAAAGCTCTTCCACAGCACTCCAATAAGAGAAACTTACTCTGTCCGAACTTAGACCATACAAGAGCCAAGTCTCCCACCAAAGAGGAGCTCACCCGAGCTGAGTCTTACCCAGAAGAAGGAGCAAAGGCCAAGCAAGGCCAAAGCCAAAAGCAAAAGCCAAAGCTGAAGGCTGAGGAACCAAAAGGCAAGTGAAGGGGCCCAAGTCAGCCCCCATATACACCAAAGTAACCCAACGGAGGTTGTCATGCCAACAAAGAACCTTAAACAGAGTGTAGTGCCACACCCTATTAGGTAAAACAAAGTTACACCAAGGACTAATCCAGATTATCTCTTATGTAAAAACACTGGAGAGAGAGGGAGCTGATATAAAGTAATACATCTACTCATGAGCTTCATGTAATCTAGATGGTACCCACAAGGTCCTATATCTGCACCAGGGTGATTCTGAGTATCTTGTTCCAGACTGAAAGGGTCATACTCGCCTTTAGAGCAAACTAGGATCCTTCCTATAGTCTACCTTTAGTCCAGCGTAGCCAGGTGTAGTCTCCTGGTAAATTCTAACTGTCCCCGTTGGTGCAGTGGGTATAAAGAGGAGCTGTGCCCAATCTAGAAAACATAGAGCCTTAGTAGATGATAAGTCAGAAGTTATTCAATCAAGGGACTTCTGTAACTGCCACACCCTCTAGAAGTGTTTACATAGAGAGAGACCATTAGAATGAACATTGGCTTAAAAAGATTAAGCTGGGAGTGAGCAAAACAACAAAACTCCCAGATTAGCCAAACATGTCCCTCCAACACCCGAGCACCGCCAGGAGTAATTTCTGAGCAAAGAGCCAGGAGTAACCCCTTAGCATTGCTGGGTGTGACCAAAAAAAAACCCCATCCATACAGAAATTGGTGGAATATACTCACCCCGGTGCTTAGATTACCACTGTTAACACAGCCAGCCAGACAAGGGTTAAAGTATGTGATTCCATCTGATCCACAGACTGGTTTATACTCATGAATTTTACAACCACAATTAACGTTGCAGCTTCCTGTCAGATTTCTATGAGGCATAGTGAGAGAAGGCCTAAGAAAGAAAAGATTATGAGCAATGTGGTTATGAAAGAACAACCAATAGAAAAGTATCCAATAATTAGTAATTGTCCATTTTAAAGATTACAGTCCCCTTAAGTCAATGCTATGGTGCCATGGGGTCTGGAGAGATAAAAAGTGGGTAGGGTGCTTGTCTTGCATGCAGCAACTGGCTTTGATCCCTAGAATCACTTATTGCTCCCTGAGCCCCATCAGAATTAATCCCTTAGCACAGAGCCAGGAGTAAGCCCTGCACACTTCCAGATGTGGAAAATATAATAAAAGAAAAAAGAATAAATGAGAATAAAGAATGCAGAAAAACATTTCAATTTCCTGGTACCATATAGGCTTTGCATCCAATTATCTGTATATCTGCATCTGGGATCACTGCACATGAGAGTTGCCAATCTGTCTCAACTCCTCTGGTCTCAGCCTCTTTTTAAAAATGTAGAAAGTACGTTCCTGTACCAAATCAGTCACGTCATGGTATAAGTGTAAAACCCATCGATCACAGAACCACAGTTTCTTCATATAAAAAAAAGTTTTCATTGTTCTAAAATAAATTCTCCCCCACCCCCCAAAGACACGGAACTTTAGAAAATCAAAAGAAAGGGACTTCAAAGATGAGGAATCACATCAGTAGTCTAATTCAAATAACTAGAGAAGAAAGATCAAAGAGTTGTCACTGAGTGGATTCATAAAACCAAATGGGGTGGATTTTGTTTTCTTAGGAGATCCTCATGTCAGAGTCAAAAAAAACGATACACTGAAAAAAAACCTACTGTGAAATCAGAAAAAAAAAGAAAGTAAGTGGAGGGGCATACAGATGAAAAGAAAATAAGGCTAAAGGGCTGGGGGGGAATTGGGGAAAACTGAACCCAAAGTCTCTGGGCTGTGAGCACCCAATGATCTCTTTCCTTCACTTTTTTTTTCTTTTTGGGTCACGCCCGGCAATGCTCAGGGGTTTCTCCTGGCTCTGCACTCAGGAATTACTCCTGGCAGTGCTCGGGGGACCATATGGGGTGCCGGAGATCGAACCCGGGCAGGCATGGGCCGGCCACGCATAAGGCAAACGCCCTACCCGCTGGGCTGTCACTCCGGCCCCCTCCTTCACTTTTGTAATCACTATTCTTGGATGTCATTGATGAAATCACTTGTATCACTTGTCTTCCCATTGTACATTGATTTGCTCGAGCGGGCACCAGTAACATCTCCATACATCCTGTCGAGTGCTAGTGTAGCCCAAGGGCATCTGCTCGCTCCAGGAACACAAAGAGCCTCAAACTGTTCATTCAGGTCATGGGAATGAGGTCTATAATTGTTACTGGGTTTTGGCATGTCAAATATGACATGGGTAGCTTGATATTGATCCTAAAATCAAACAAGTTAACAATGTTTCATCCTTCATCCCCATCCATCTGTCCATCATCTCAGCATCCAAGGTCTGTCATGTGCAGGTAGTGAAAGGATCATGACTACAGTTCATCTTTATAGTTCCAGTGTGCACAGTAACTGCACTTCACCACCACCAAAGTGCCCAATACCCCCCACTGTTCTTATGTTACTTCTAGTCCACCTCTTCATCCCTATCCCTCACCCCAGCTGCTTACTAGTCCGAGTTGTGTAACTGAGGGATGACTTTGTCATTCTTTGATACCATTACTTTGTTGTATTTATGTATATACCACCAATGAGTAAGCCCATCCAGCACTTGCAGTACTTATTATTTCTTTCATTAGGGGATTCTGGGCTTATTATACACAGTGGTGCTTGGGTCTACACCTGATTCTGTGTTTGGGGTTTGCTCTGAGAAATTCTTGGGAGACCACAAAGTGCCAGGGATGAAACTCAGGACAGCTCTGGAATTTCTCTCTGTCACTGCAAGAATTGCTGCTAATGACTATGCTTCGTGCCACTCTCCCAGGAGCCTAGCCCAGTCCAGCCATACACATCAATCTATAAACAGAAGTCTCTCATTCTCTCTCTATTTTTTACAGTTTTGATTCTATGACTTCTACACTGATAACTGTGTTCTCACATTTTAGTGAAATGGATACATTTATAGCAATAAGTTTTATTGGAGCAACAGCACAGTGGGTAGGGCATTTGCCTTTGCACTCGACCAACCCGGGTTCGATTCCCCGGCATCCCATATGGTCCCACAAACACTGCCAGGAGTAATTCCTGAGTACAGAGCCAGGAGTAACGCTGAGCATTGCTGGATGTGACCCAAAAAAAAAAGAAAGAAAAATAAAAAGAAAGCCTTCAAAATAGAGAAAAGTGATGGTCTGGGGGAAGGGTCCGTGAAAAAAAAAAATGCCTGCCCTGCAAGAGAAAGCCTGCAGATTTCATCCCTGGTGCCACACACACACACACACACACACACACACACACACACACACACACACACACACACACCGACCTGACAGGATACAACACTGGGAGTCTCTGGCACCACAACAGTGTGTGATCTCAGGACCACCAGTGCCAGGTGTGTACAAACACCACAACTAAAATATGTGCCAGCACCTCAGCCTGGAGTGCAACCTCTCATGTGTATGTGTGTGTACAGAACCACCAGCCCTAGTGAAAACTACACCAAACACAACAATGAACAGAAGTCACCCCAGCTATAAAGTTTGTAAACACCTCAACAAGGGAACAGCACCAGACCCAGACAAAGTCAGACCCGAACACCTGAAGAATCTGCCGTCGGTACTCATCAATACACTAGCTCGGCTCTTCACACGCTACCTGTCCGAATGCAAGGTGCCCTCCCAATGGAAAACCAGCAGGACAGTTCTACTGTTCAAGAAAGGAGATATTCACGACATCGGCAACTAACGCCCCCATCTGCCTGTTGTCTGTCATCTACAAGCTGTTTACACGAGTCATCCTGAACAGGATTAGCAGACCACTAGATGAAGGACAACCATGTGAGCAAGCAGGTTTCCGGAAAGGATTCAGCATAATCGACCATATCCACACAGTAACCAAGCTCATTGAGGTTTGTAGGGAGTACAAGATGCTGCTCTAGCTCACGTTCATTGATTTACAGAAAGCCTTTGATTCTGTGGAGACTGAAGCAGTCATTGAAGCCCTAGTCAAACAGGGGTGTTCAAACCCAATACATCAAGATCCTTCGTGAGCTGTAATACGGATTCACCACCAGGATCTCACCATTCTACAAAGAAGTGATCATTGATGTCAAAGAGGGGTTCGACAGGGTGATACCATCTCACCAAAACTCTTCAGTGCCACCCTCGAGAACATCATGAGACAATTAGAATGGGAAGGAATGGGAGTGAAGATAGATGGTCGGCAACTACACCACCTCCACTTCGCTGATGACATCGTTCTAATAACACCAAACATTAGCCAAGCGGCACAAATGCTGGCTGACTTTGACCGAGAATGTGGAAAGGTAGGTCTACAGCTGAATCTGAAGAAAACTATGTTCATGAGAAATGAACTAGTTCCTGAGGCCCCATTCACTCTCAATGGAACAAACATCTCTGAATGCAGCAGTTATGTGTACCTAAGTCAAGAAGTCAACATGATGAACGACCTAAAACCTGAGCTGCGAGGAGGAAGAGAGCGGCATGGAATGCCTTCAAAGGCATCGAAGAAATAGCTAAAAGGACAAAGAACCTCCGGCTCCGGGCACATCTCTTCGACTCCACCGTTCTCCCTGCATTAACATACGCCTCAGAGACCTGGGCCCTACGAAAGCAGGATGAGAATGCTATTCGGGTCTCCCAGAGAGGCATCGAAATAGGTATACTTGGAATATCACGCCTCACTCAAGTGGAGTGAAGGAATCCGGAGTTCTGACCTCCGTCGCTATTCCAGAATCAGGGACGCTGTCTCGTTTGCCAAGGCATCGAAAATCAGATGGGCTGGACATGTAATGCGATTTGGAGACAACCGCTGGACTAGAGCCGTTACCGACTGGATCCCACACGGATGTCAAAAGATCACGTGGCCGCCCACCTACAAGATGGTCAGACTTCCTTGTTAAGACCCTGAAGGAACGGTTTTGAGGCTCTTCATATTACTGAATCAACCAGATGCCATTGGGCTACATTGGCACGTGATAGGTCCAATGGAAATGTTACTGGCGCCCGCTCGAGCAAATCGATGAATAACGGGATTCAGTGATCAAGTGAAACACCT